>APFE030580231.1:44116-67807 GCA_000404065.3 Pinus taeda
TGTATTGATGGTGTGTTTCTCTTTGTACTTGTAAGTTTGTTATGTGAATCATATTCTTACTTTTCCTTCTGCAAATTAGGCAAATGAAGTGTTAAGGTAGAATTCATGGTTGCTATGCTCTGCCTTTAAGTTTGCTTAATATTAATGTTTTCAGCTGTTTAAGGAGAATTCAAGGCGATTGCTTGCTCTCCTTAGCTCCTCACCAGTCATTCTCATCCATTCAAATCTTTCAAAGGCATCAATACAGTCTCCTACCTTTCCCCCCTGCGAAAACTGTGTCCAATCCCCGCACCCAAAATTGCCTTTCCCCAATTTTCCACCAAAACCCTAAAAAATCCCAAATCAAACCTTTTTATCAGTTTACTAGCCTAAAATCAGTGTTCTTTATTGGTTATCTCTACCCGTTGAAGATCTTTGCCGAGATATACCAGAGAGAGCCCTCTCCTGCCCCGTAGGGCTAGCTACGAGGCTAAGTGGTTTGATGTTTGCCTTGGAGTTTACCTTTTCAAGCCTGAGGTGAAATTTCAAGCACTAACACCACTACCACCATTTCCATCTTAGTCCAGGTAAAGATATCCCACATGTAGTTTAGTGTCATCATCCCATATATTATTAAGGTGGAAATATTGTTCCATTTGTGCCAATCATACTGCTTGGTTAGAGCCATTAAATTTGTACATGTTCAACTTGGGTGTTCAGTGGCTCAAATATTAGTGACCTCCATGGAAATGAATGTGATGGTCAGATTCTCTTTCTACGTGTGCATCAACACTGTGTTCTTCCCTCACAGGTTCATAATACATCTTCAGGGCTTCTAATACTTGTCTCAATTTGTCGTTAAAGGATGCCTGGAAGTCATTGATTTTTTTTCTCAAGGGCTTCGAATTTCTCTACAACCTTCTCCCTAGCCATAACTTGAGACCTAGTACCATGCATACACTAGCCCTAATCGAATTTTGAGCTTACTTAAAAGTAGTATGGTTGGAAAGAGGGTAAGCTCAAGAGTTTAGAAATGTGGGTCACTTGAAGTTGTGTCAGGAAAAAAATGGGACTGCATGAAAATTGGGGGCTTATTGGTGAATGGTACCGCGATCAACTCGTCAGCTTGAATCTTATGGGCTAGGTCTCTTGCAAGCATCCCATGATGGCCCTAATATATGTTATATATATATATATTATATATTATATATATATTATATATTATAAACTCTAGAAGGAGTTTGACTTCGAACTAATCAATATTGGAGTGGTCGAAATCCAAATTGCTTGATGTTAGAGCATAGATTGACCTCAGGTTGAAGGGAGAGGGCTCTCTCCTTGTCAATCTCAGTGAGGATAGTTGAAATTATGTCTTGAGATGATTGAAATGAATGTTGATTTTAGGCTAGGTATAGTAGATTAGGGTTTCTGGTTTGATTTTTAGGTTTGGGTTGCTGGATCAATTGGAGAAGGCAAATTGGGTCCGGGAAATCAACTCAGGGATACAATCATGTTCTGTGGGGCGAGGTAGACAAGGGTTTATGTACTAGAAATGGATTGAGATGTTTGTTTAAGACAGATGAGGAGTTGAGGAGGGCATAAAGAAACTATGAGTCCTCTTCAAACAGTTGAAAACATTGAAAACCAAATGCATTCCCAAGACAAAACATAGCAGTGTATTTTGTCTATTTACCTTGATTCATTTAGTTTTAGAAGAGAAAGATAGATTTGTATACATATAAAACATAAGAAAAACTCATTAAAAATAAGAAACAATAGATAAACTCACTGTCACAAGAATCCCACAAAAATAGCTGTGAAACCTGGTTCTATTCCTTGCCAAACTGTTGTAGAGATATACAATAGAGTTCAGAGCTTCCACAAGAGTCCAACCTCTACAAATGACTGAAAGAGTACATCATATAGACCTTAAAACCATATAAGCTATCCATCAGGGGCTGAATCCATGAGAAAAAGGGTGGTTTTTAACCATATCTAAACTAGGAACACAAAAGTAGGTAGTGGAACAACTTGCCTCTAAAACCAAGGAAACCAATTCATTCATCATCAAAACCACTTGAAACTTGATGTATCTACTCTATGAGGTGTTTTTCATCCATATTTACATAAAATACATCATTTACCATGCATATATTTACCAAGGAATGAGGAAAAAGTCAATTTCCAAGAAAACGAGGAAAAATCCGGAAATTTAAGAAAAACTGGCAAAGTCAGTTTCATGCATAGCGCCAAAAATTTAATGCGTAGTGCCATTTTAGGGCCAGTTTTGAAGGCCTTCCCAGTGTCCAAATCTTCTCAATATTTTTGGGTTTACTTATTTTTCCATGCTGATTCCAAAAATGCAAACCATTTTGCAAAAGAAGGTCCCCATCAAAAGCGTAGCGCCAGTGGCGCTACGCACCTATTGGGTTTTCCTGTGTTGCAAAATTTAATGCACAACACCACTGATTTAATGTGTAGCGCCGCTTTCAAACCCAGTTTTGGAGGCTTTCCCAGTGTCCAAATTAGGTGTAGGATAACTCTTTGGAAATCTTATTGAGTCTACTTTCCAAAACATCTTGAATTTTGCAATTTGGAGTTCATTTTCCTTGTCAAAAGTCAAATCTCCCAAGACTGGTCAATGTGCAAAATGAGGCTGCCTAAATGAAGAGTGTTGTTGCAGTCAACTTTTGAAGGTCTTCCTCAACTCCAAATTGAGCTCATGATAGCTCATTGGAAATATCTTTGTGTCTAGTTATCATTTTACTCATTAAGAAAGTCATTTGGCCAACCAAGATAGGAGAAATCTTGATTTTCCCAAGGTCACTCTAGAGGTGCAACAACCCTCCTAAGGCAACTTTATTTTTGACATTTCTCTAAAATCATGACACCTGTGTAAAAAGTGAAGGAGGATTTTCTTCCTTGGGCTATTATGGACAAAAAAAATTCTCACTTTTTCCAAATTCATTTTTTCTTGCTTAGAAACATCATTTGAGTAAAACCTATCCTGATGTGTGGAACATGGGATTTGTCGAAATGAAGTGAAATGAAGGGGATAAGGGGCTTATAAATTCTTGAGAAAGTTTTGGGAAGAAGGGAGGGATGTTAGAAAATAGGGGAAAGTGGAATTTCAAATTTTGAGTGAGAGGAAGGAGTTCAAAAGGGAAAAACACAGGCCTAACCTAGAAAATTGTCGAATTGTAGCAATAATCTAGGGTTTGTGGGAAAATGATGAATTTGAGGGATATCAATGATGGGAGGTGTTTAATAAGGTACATTAAGGATTGGGGAAGGTGTATGAGCATCAGGATGCAAATTTTGCTGATGATTTGACCATCCAAGAGAAATTAACTTCAAAACCCTAGGAGAGGGAAATGAGCATTACCCAAGTACATCTGAAGCACGAACAAGGTGTAAAATGACCCATGGGAACCTGAAATGATGATGAAAACTCTTTGAATGATGGTACACTCAGCTGAATGGTGACATGGACTGACATTTGGACAACTTTGAAAGGAGTGAAAACAAACCCTAGACCTAATACCTAGTGACCAAATTTTACTTAAGACTCACTGAAATGACAAAATTTGACTTTGACATCCTAAAACCACTTTGTAAGAGCATATTTGATCACTGGTGGAAGGCTTCAAAGACTGACACTAACATTGGCTCCAATGGGGATGGTAGCTCCTTGGAGGTGCCAAGGACTGCAGATCTTTGGGAGAGCATACCAGTGCCTTATCCATTGGGCAATATGGAATCAATATCTTGGCAACGAAAACATCAAAAGTCAAGACTCAAGACTCAAAACTCATAACTGAAATAACTAAGAACTGACTAACTCAAAACTGAAATAAGACTCTCAAAAGCTGAAGCTAAACACTCAGCTGAAACTAGACACTCAGCTGAAACTATCTCGAAACTGACGAAAACAAAAAATGACTCAAGACTTACTTAACAGAAACAAGTACTTACAAAGCTTTCTAATGGCAGCAGTCCATCAAGATTTGAGGGCTTCAAATCATGATGAAAACCACCTGCCTACTGATGAAATATGTACAATTATGTGAAGTGGGCCTTCCAATGTAACTAATCCAACAGATGGCTACTTACTGAAATCCTACTCTCACTTTCCCCGAGCAAGTAGAACGATGTACATGTAGGCAACTCACAATAACAATTGAAACCAAGGCTTATGCTAACGAACCAGGCAACATTCATCTTTTCTAAAGCTTGCAAAATAATGCCGAAGGGATATTGAAAATCTTGAAGCATTAGCTTGCCTTGAGATCCAACAGCAAAAATACAAGTACTCCCTTCATTCTGATCTGAAAGAACAGCTGGTTGCTGATTGATAGGAAGACATAGAGAAGTATAAGCTTCTTCTATCTGAGTGTTAGCTGTAAATTCCTCAAGCATGAGAAATTCTGACTAGATTTCTGGCATATTATATTTCTCAGGCTCATAATCCTCAATTTCATAGTCTAAGTCATTCTCAAACAGAAAACATTCTTCAAAATTATCAAACATGGCAGCCTTATCATCTTCATGAAAGAAAACCAAATCTATTTGCTGATCTAAAAATCTAATTTGAAGACTGTCATCATTTTCAAAAGTGGAAGAAGCTTCACCAACACCTTCTTGACCATGTGCACACTGCAAACTTGCATTAGCTTGGGCTGTAACATGACCTTTTAGGAGTTGATCTATCTCATCTTCAGATAAAGGAGATAATAATTTTTGTTTTCTTTTGCTCAAACAGTGATTGTCTTCTTTCCGTTCGAAAGATTCACAAGGTTGTTGAATATCTTCATTAATTTCAAACAAAGGAGTATACAAATTTTCCTCATACTGCTGATTCATTTTATATGATTCTTGTTGACTATCAAGATGCAAAATTCCTTCATCTTCAAGCAAACAAGAAGCTACTATATGCTGATTATGATCTTGTGTAACAAAGTGACTGGTTTCAATGATTTCCTCATCATCACAATCTGAATCTTCTTCATCATCATGATCTGAATTAGTCAACTTGACTTATCACAATCTAAAATTGAAACTTGATTTCCCTACATACTATCTTCTGCTATGAGCAGATTTGAAATAAGACCTTCTCTTTCATCCTTTTCCATTGTACTAAGATATTGATCTTGCTGCAAATTTTCCTGATCATCTTGATAAGTATCGCTCTCTTTATGCTGCTGAAATGGATTTTCATACAGGGCTTCCATGATCTCATTGTCCATGAAGTCATCATCTTCATAAAACTTCTCAAGATTTTCAATAAAACTATAAGCATGTCTACAATAGTTCTGAACTAATTTTAAGGATGGACAAGATTCTTTATACCTTTCAAAGAACATGGTATGAAAATCCTTCAAATAGTAAATACTAGCCGGTGGCAAACTTTCATACCAAGATTGGGCTTCACCTTCCAGAGTGGCCATGAATATCTTCATCAAGCAGTCTTCAGGAAAATCAACCTTCAACTTGCGAATATGCATGTGAAATCTAACCAGATGTAAAGCAACATCATTCCTATCATCATCTTTAAACATAGGGAAATTTCTTTGCCAATCTACGTCAGGAATTTTATTTGGGAAAATTGGAATGTGATCTCGGCTCATGGGAGTGTACCTCCAAGCAAACAAATCCATTTTGATAACAATGAATTCACCAAGAAATTCTTCAGGCTACTGGTTCTTGAAGGGTAGAGGTGCCATAAAAATTCTGAACCTTGGGATTCTTCGACACTGGAGTCGCCAGGTGAATGATTTTAGGCTTCTGGTGTTTGATCGTTGTCCACCATCAACAATCAGATCTAAACTTGATACATTTTGCTGAGGAGCATAACACTACGTTCCCTAGTATGGTCGCCACTATGTTAGAGCCTCGATTGACCTCAGGATGAAGGGAGGCAATCCTAGCATAACTACAAACCATGCTTAACCTAGTAGCTAGCCCTACCAGGTTGGGAGAGGGCTCTCTCCTTTTCAATCTCAGTGAGGATGGTTGCAATTGTGTCTTGAGATGAATGAAATGAATTTTGATTTTAGGCTAGGTATAGTAGATTAGGGTTTTTGGTTTGGTTTTTAGGTTTGGGTTGCTGGAACAATTGGAGAAGGTAGACTGGGTTCGGGAAATCAACTCAGGGATAAAGTCATGTTCTGTGGGGTGAGGTAGACAAGGGTTTATGTACTATAAATTGATTGAGATGGTAGTTTAAGACAACTAAGGAGTTGAGGAGGGCATAAAGAAACTATGAGTCCTCTTCAAACAGTTGAAAACATTGAAAACCAAATGCATTCCCAAGACAAATCACAATAGTGTATTTTGTCTATTCACCTTGATTCATTTAGTTTTAGAAGAGAAAGATAGATTTGGATACATATAAAACATGAGAAAAAATTATTACAAAGAAGAAACAATAGATAAACTCACTGTCACAAGAATCCCACAAAAATAGCTGTGAAACCTGGTTCTATTCCTTGCCAAACAACTGTTGAGATATATAATAGAGTTTAGAGCTTCCACAAGAGTCCAACCTCTACAAATGACTGAAAGAGTACATCATATAGACCTCAAAACCATCTAAGCTATCCATCAGGGGTCGAATCCATGAGAAAATGAGTGGTTTCAACCATATCTAAACTAGGAACACAAAAGTACGCAGTGGAACAACTTGCCTCTAAAACCATGGAAACCAATTCATTCATCATCAAAACCACTTGAAACTTGATGTATCTACCCTATGAGGTGTTTTTCATCCATATTTACATAAAATACATCATTTACCATGCATAAATTTACCAAGGAATGAGGAAAAAGTCAATTTCCAAGAAAACTAGGAAAAATCTGGAAATTTAAGCAAAACTGGCAAAATCAGTTTAATGCATAGCGCCATTTTAGGGCCAGTTTTGGAGGCCTTCCCGGTGTCCAAATCAGATGCAAGTTATCTTATTGGAAAGCCCTACCTGTCTAGTTTCTGGAACAATTTGATTTTTCGGATTTGGAGCTCATTTGCCACTCCATAATTTGATTCTCCCAAGACTGCTTCTTGTGTGGCTAAAAGGTGGCAGAGAGGGCACTTTTTGGGAGTTTTGTGCCCTTTTGGTGACTAAGACCTTGTCCAAATCTTCTCAATATTTCTGGGTTTACTTATTTTGCCATGATGATTCCAAAAATGCAAACCATTTTGTAAAATAAGGTCCCCATCAAAAGCATAATGCCACTGCACCTATTGGGTTTTCCCGTGTTGCAAAATTTAATGCGCAACACCACTAATTTAATGCATAGCACCACTTTCAAACCCAGTTTTGGAGGCCTTCCCGATGTCCAAATTGGGCGCAGGATAGCTCGTTGGAAATTTATTGAGTCTACTTTCCAAAACATCTTGAATTTTGCAATTTAGAGTTCATTTTCCCTGTCAAAAGTCAAATCTCCCAAGACTGGTCAAAATGTGAAAAATGAGGCTGCCTAAATGAAGAGTGCCGTTGCACTCAACTTTTGAAGGTCTCCCTCAACTCCAAATTGAGCTCATGATAGCTCATTGGAAATATATTTGTGTATAGTTATCGTTTTACTCATCAAAAAAGTCATTTGGAAAACCAAGCTAGGAGAAATATTGATTTTCCCAAGGCCACTCCAGAGGTGCAACAACCCTCCTGAGGCAACTCTATTTTTGACATTTCTCTAAAACCATGACACTTGTGTAAAAAGTGAAGGAGATTTTTCTTCCTTGGCCTATTATGGACAAAAAAATCTCAATTTTTCCAAATTCATTTTTTATTGCTCAGAAACATCATTTGAGTAAAACTTATCCCATTGTGTGGAATAGGGGATTTGTTGAAATGAAGTGAATGAAGGGGTTAAGGGGCTTCTAAATTCTTGAGAAAGTTTTGGGAAGTAGGGAGGGATTTTAGGAAGTAGGGGAAAGTGGAATTTCAAATTTCGAGTGAGGGGAAGGGGATAAAAAGGGAAAAACACCGGCCTAACCTAGAAAATTGTCGAATTGTAGCAATAATCTAGGGTTTGTGGGAAAATGATGAATTTGAGGGATATCAGTGCTGAGAGGTGTTTAATAAGGTACATTAAGGATTGGGGAAGGTGTATGAGCATTAGGATGCAATTTATGCTGATGATTTGACCATCCAAGAGAAATTACCTTCAAAACCCTATGAGAGGGAAATGAGCCTTACCCAAGTACAACTGAAGCACGAAAAAGGTGTAAAATGACCCATGGGAACCTGAAATGATGATGAAAACTCTCTAAATGTTGGTACACTCAGTTGAATGGTGACATGGACCAACATTTGGACAACTTTGAAGGGAGTGAAAACAAACCCTAGACCTAATACCTAGTGACCAAATTTTACTTGAAGACTCACTGAAATGACAAAATTTGACTTTGACATCCTAAAACCACTTTGTAAGAGCATATTTCATCATTGGTGGAAGGCTTCAAAGACTGACACTAACACTTGATACTGCCAAATATCTTGTGAAAATCAGGGTTGGACTATAGTAACAGAAACCCCAAAGTCTTGCACTACAAAATGTTCTGCGACAATCTGATTTGGACTATAGCAGCTAAAAACCTCCTTTCATAAGAGTCTGATATGCGCTGTCAAAACCCTGATTGTTGAATCTGAAATGTACGACGACGACAAAACCTAAACTGTTGGATCTGATCTGTACAACAACGGTCGAACCCCAACTGTTGGATTTGATCTGTACAACAACGATCGAACCCCAACTGTTGGATCTGATTTGGATGAAAGTTAGTTGATAATCTTTAGATAGTTGAGGTAACTATGGTCACAAAGGAATTCCAGGTGCTATACATTGTGATCTATGCCGGGGTCCAACAGTAGTACTTGACCCAATCTTTCAGAGTGCTAACTAAGGAGTATCAACCGTACCCTTAGTCATACTACCCAACTACCCTATTGTATGTGCAAGTAATATCCCTTTGTGTTGTTCTTAGTGTACTGTAAAAATAAGACGACTGCTGACTTATCTAAGGCTGGGTTTCAGGTTACCCTAGGGGGGACTTCCGATATACCCAAGACTGCGCTTCCACGCACCTTGGGGGGGCTTCTGATATACCCAAGGGTGCGTGGAAGTGCAGTCTGTGCACGATTTTTCCTAATGTGCTACTACTCAAAGGGGTACCCATAGGGGTTACAAGGGAGTCCAACAAGCGTGACCACCTCTTGTAGTTCGTGCATGCAAGCCTCCCTAAATCTGCAAGGTTATGCGCTCAATGACAAATTCTGTGGTTTAAATACGTCAGAACACATCTCTAGCCTAAAAACATTTCCACCAAAATTGCAGGTACAACTGACCTTGGAAAGTGATATCATACCACTTGTTATGCACTTGACCTGCGAGAATAAAAAAATTCTAGAAATACGAAACAATATTGCCAGTAACACATAAATATAACATGAATTAAGACAACCAGTAGAGATATTTTGTTATTCTAAAGCAGAATATAATTTTCAGATGCCTCTTTAAGGGGGAAACCTCTAACAAAGCGTAGCTCAATTACAATATAACTCGATGCTTCTTCTCTTGCTATCTAAGACTACTTATAACTTTATGACATCCAAAACCCTAAGTACTAGTGGTCCCTTGCATAACACAGGTTAACCACTTTATTTATTAATTATGTCCCATTTATAACTAATCATGGTCCCTTTTCTATAATGTGGATCAACCACTTGTAATTATTATTAATTCGTATAACCGTGGGATTTATTGAATCAACTAACTATCTATGACTCTTGGGCTTATTACATAAATAAAGAGGTTAGGGTTGGACCCTAACACATAATCATAAATGCTTCGTCGTATCTTGAACACACTACAAGTCCTTCACTTCTGTTCTATAGCATTGCCTCTATTAATGGAACAACTCCTTCAGGCCATTGAACTCAACCCTCTAATTCACCCTCTAGTTGATCATAAGCCCATCTACAACCAACACATAGGGTCTTCACGCTCACTAGCTGCTCCTTCATCCTAGAAGGCCACAACACTTTGATTCTTCTTGCCTACTACTACTCCTCAACTACTTAGGGACTTCTTCCCACTATTGTCTTCCTGCGTTGCTCTAATGAAGAAAAACATAGGGCAGGAGGGTTGCCACCTATCACTGCAAGACGTCCTTCTCCCACAATGAACTTGGGTTATACAACATTGCTTCTCTGGATGATGAAACCTTGAGCTCCTTCAATCTCTGCCTCATTTAACAACCAACTTAATATTTCAATGTGATGCACTTAGGGCCAACTTGGTCCACTCTCATGTTGCACTCCAACAATTCACAAGTGTCCAATACCAATGTCCTCTACATCCATTAGCAACCAAACGTCAAGAAGAGAATAAACACACCTTGTTCTCCAACACACTGTTGGTTCTCTTGTTCTTGAGATATGTGCTGCTTAAAGTCTAGTTAGAGCACACTAGCTTCCCTAAACCATTGCTCCAAATCCCAAGTTACCCTTCCAAACTTGCTGCCCTTTTCTGTTGCCTCTTCTAGGCCTTCCACGCATTGTTCTAGGCTTGAGAATTCTCCTCAAGGCACTCTACAATACACCAACCTATTACAACAAGAGTGATCTGCTTTATTTCAAGGGTTAACACCCTTGTTCCTCCTTTTCTACCCTTTGTACACTTGCGACTAAGGGATAAGGCCCTAAACTAGGTCTCTTAATCCTCAAATAGTCCTTGTCTCGTTGTTGTAGGTAAAATTCTTACCTACAGCCTAGAACAAAGTACAAACCACACTATAATATATGCACCAGATTCCCAAACTTACCTTAGACCTACGACCTTGTCTTGTAACGAGATGTGCACCCAAACACAAGAAAAAAACCTCCAAAACTTGTGCCAAACTCATCCTCCTTGCTGCCTCAAACTCATTGTTCATTTCAGAGGTAACCTTTGATGTGATTGCACTTTAGATGTGTGAGATTAGCCTTACACTTATCCTCTATTTATATGTTAACATGTGGGTTTTTACCAAATTCCCTTGTAGCACTCTTAAACCTAAGCTGACCTACTCTAGGTGCCACAAAACTGACCTGCAACATATAAAAATTAATATCGCACATTAGAGACCTCTGATTTTAGTGATTTTGTTGCCCCTAGTTCCTCTATGGATTCTCTAACATCTCCATGAGTCAAACCACTCAAACACCTCATGGTTTTAGCCCCACATCAATGGGTACAAAACCCCGAGCTTGAGTTCCAAGCCCACAAATCACTTTTCCGGTGCTCCAACCTCCAAATCCGAAACCCTAAGGCTTGGAGTACCTCCCAAGCTACCAAATATCCACACTCCCTCTTAGCGAGGGACGTACTTCCAAGACTAGTAAGTAACTTGTCATCATCACTATCACTATTCGCAACACTCGGCTAACTACTTGTGCTCATCATTGAAGCAAACCATGTAGTATGACCTATGCCCTTTTTGGAAGTGTCATTGCCACTTAAAGCATTTGCTATGTCTTATTCTCCTAAAATTATTTCTAGTATTTCCATGATTACTTCTTACAAGATGTAGAAGTACCCTTACTCCCCACTAGCCACACGCTCCTCTTGGGTTGCATTGTCTCCCTACGAACCTGCAAACTCCCTCTAGAACTCGACTCCGTCTGAGCCTCTGGAACCTCGACCTTCTTCTCTAGAACCAATCCCTGCTCCTCTGTAACTTGTGCCTACTTCTATGGAACTTGCACTTGGTTATGATTCTTCTTCCCATGATCTATATTCTTCCCCGTCAGTCTGCATAGACCATGCTATCTAACTCCAATCATGACACTTGTGGAGCTAGAGCCTCTGGGCATGAGTCTCACCTTCCCACTCTAGAACAAGACCACAAACCCATTCTGCTTGATCATTGAGATAAACATCAGGTTGTATCTGAGTCCTAGTACAAACAATACATCATGAACTCGCATCACCTGACCCAAATCCATCTAGAATGGCACGACACCTGATCCCTTTATATTTTTCTGACTCTTATCACCCAACACCATGTGCAACTTCAAGTCCCACTCAACTAGAGTCTCGAACACCTCCTGTGACCCTGTCATATGTTTTGATACCCCACCTTCCACATACCATGCAACCTCATTGATGATACCCTATGAGAATTGAGGGATCAAAGCAAAGTATTCTTTCTCCAACCTCTTGGAGAGATCATTTATCTCGATAGAGGTTGTGACACATGTGATTTACTTCCCTTTCTTCTTCTTGTCATCTCCCTTCTTCTTCATCAGACACTTCATCGAAATTGACCCATCTTAGCACAGTTGAAACACTTGATCATACTCAAGTCCTTCTTTTGCTTGCCCTTCATTCTTATTGCAAGTTCTACTTCATCATCAAAAGTCTTCTTGTTTAGATGACTATCCTCGTCTCGCAACTCTTCATGAATGAAGTCGTCTGAAAACCTGTTGCATTTTGGTAGCTTGTCCTTGGTAACGATTCCCTTGATGAATGGCTTCCACTATGGAGTAAACCCCTTCAAGGCAATCCTTACCATCTAATAATCTGCAATAGTCACACCGACAACGACAAGCTCATCTCAAACTTGAGGCAACTTGTTAAATACAAAGTTACCCCTTCACCCTGTATCATCTTGGTGGCCTTCAACTTATCCTCCAATACCAATACCCATTTCTCGATCTTACTCTAGAACAAATTCTTAAGAGCCTCCCACATCTCATGTGCAACGTTCTTCCCAGACATATGAGGTATTGAGGAATCTTTGACACCATCTAGGATGATCAAATTTTCCTTCGTATCAAACTCCTTGTACACTTCCAACTCCTTAGGGTATGTTGTCTTCTAGATTTCCCAGATCTTGTTGACCATCAAAACCAATTTGATCCTTTCCTTCCGTGGAATATAGTTGTACAACCTTTCCAACCTATCCTTATACTGGAGACCATCCTGCAACTTTGACAATGCGTGAGACCTTCAACACAATGTGGCCAACTCCCTCTTAAATTGTACTTCATTGTGCACACTCTAATTCACTAGCCCTTAAAAGTATCTCTAATACCATGTTGTTTCTCCACGATATTGGAGTCTAGGTTAGAATCTTACAATCACTGACATTACCAATCCAAGTATCACAACAAACTACTTTGCACAACGAAACAATATACAACGCTAAATCTACTAGTGCGTAAATATATATAACTTTTTACAATTTTTACAGCAACAAAATGTTGTTATATTAATAAATTGATAATACAACAATCTAGGGCTCCTGTACCATGGATAATGGCCCTCATACATCCACTATTACAATAATACAAGAACAAGATACACTAGTGATCCATCTGATGTCTTGCACAATCACAACTTCTTTGTCGTATCCTAAACACACTGTAGGTAATTCACTTCAATTCTACAACACTGCCTATATCAATGCACCAAATCCTTTAGGCCATTGAACTCATCTCTCTAATAAGCTCTCTAACTAATCATAAGGCCATCTACAACCAACACATAGGGTCTTCATGCTCATTAGCTGCTCCTTCGTCCTTCAAGGCCACGATACTTTGAGTCTTCTTGCCCATTGATTCTCCTCAGCTACTTAGGGACTTCTTCGCACTATTGTATTTTTGCGCTACTCCAATGAACAAAACATAGGGTAGGAAGGTTGACACCTACCACTGCAAGAAATCCTTCTCCTACAATGAACTTGGGTTATACAATACTGCTCCTCTGACTTATCAAACCTTGATCTCCTTTAATATTTTCCTCATCTAGAAACCACCTTAATCCTTCAAGGTGTTGCACTTAGGGCCAACTTGGTCCACTCTCACACTACCCTCCAACAATCCACAAGTGTCCAATACCAATGTCCTCTTCTAGGACCTTGACATCTTCAACAACTAAACATCAACAAGATAATACACACACCTTGTTATTCAACACATTGCCGGTTCTCTTGTCCTCGAGATCTATGCTACTTGAGGTTTGGTCAGGGCACACAAACTACCCTAAACCACTGCTCCAAATCATGTGTTACCCTTCCAAACTCGTTGCCCTTATTTTTTTCCTCTTCTAGGCCTTCCACACACTATTCTACGCTTAAAGATGCACCTCAAGATACTCTATAGTGCACATACCTGTTACAACAAGAGGGATCTTCCTTTTTTTAACAATTAACATCATTGTTCCTCCTTCGCTACCCTTTGTACACCTGCGACTAGCTATAGATTGACTGTGGCTAAGGGAAAATGCCCTAAACTAGGCCTCTTGGCCCTAAAACAATCCTCTGCTCATTGTTGTAGGTACAACTCCTACCTGTGGCCCAAAAAAGAGTATAAACCACACTATAATATATGCAGAAACTTCCTAAACTTATCTTATACCTGCGACCTTGTCCCGTAAGGAGGTTCGCACCCAAACACAAGAGAAATTCCTCCACAACTCATTCCAAAATCGTCCTCCTTGTTGCCTCAAACTCGTTGTTCATTTAAAAGGTAATATTTGATGTGATTACACTTTGGATGTGTGAGAATTTCCTCACACTTATCCTCTATTTATATGCTAACATGTGGGTTTCACCAACTCCCCTTGCGATACTCTTAAACCCAAGCCAACCTTATCTAGGCGCCACAAAACTCACCACTAACATATAAAAATTAATATCTCACATTAGAGACCTCTGATTTAAGTGATTTTCACTGCCCCTAGTTCCTCTAGGGATCCTCTAACATCTCCACGAGTCAAAACATTCAACCACCTCCCGATTTTGGCTCCACACTGATGGGTACAAAACCCCAAGCTTGGGTTCCAAGGCCAAAAATCACTTTTTTGGTGCTCCAAACTCCAAACCCCAAACCCTAGGGCTTGGAGTACCTCCAAAGCTACCAAATCTCAACACTCCCTCGTAGTTAGGGCTTGTAGTACCTCCAAAGATACCTCCAAGGCTAGGAAGTAACTCGTCATCATCATTGTCACTACTCGTAACACTTGCCTAACTCCTGGTGCTCGTCATTGCAACAAATCTTGTAGTATGCCCTATGCCATTCTCAGAAGTGTCACTATCACTGGAAGCATCCTGCTTCTTCTTCTTCTCCTGAAATAAGTTCCAGTCTTTCCATGACTCCTTCTTGCTAGATGTACAAGTAGCCATACTCCCCATTGACCACATGCTCTTATTAGGTTGCATTGTCTCCCTCTAAACCTGCAAACTCTCTCTAGAACTCGATTCCCTCTGAGCCTATGGAACCTAGATCTTCTTCTCTAGAACCTGTACCTTCTCCTTTGAAACTTGCACCTGCTTCTCTAGAACTTGTACTTGGTTTCTTCTTCCCATGATCTATAGGCTTACTTGTCAGTCTAAATAGAGCATGCTCTCTAACTCTAATCTGAAACTTATGGAGCTAGAGCCTTTAGGCCTGAGTCTCACCTTCTCAATCTGGAACAAGACCTCAAACCCCTTCTCCTCGATTGCTGAGACATACATCATGTTGTATCTGAGTCCTGGTACAAACAATACATCCTAAACTTGCATCATCTAACCTGACTCCATCGTGAATGGCACGACACTTAATCCTCTAATCTCTTTCTGACTCTTGTCGCCCAACACCATGTGAAACTTCGAGTCCCACTCAAATAGAGTCTCAAACAACTCTTGTGACCTTGTCATATGTTTCGACGCTCCACGTTCCACATACAAGGAAACCTCGTTGATTTTACCCTATGAGAAATGTGAGATCAAAGCAAAGTCTTCTTTCTTCAACCTTGTGGAGAGATCATCTATCTTAGCATAAGTGTCTATAGGAGAGTCTTTAAATATGCCAACAAAATATGATCTTCAATCTGCCTTCTCTTCACCTTAGCTCTGATACCAAGTTGAGAAATTAAAGATCTTGGTAGATGAGGGTTAGTTTCTTTGTCATTATAATTACTTGTGAATGTTGTTGGCTTCTTAATAAAATTTAGTTCTTTTCTTCGTCAAGCAATTACCAAAATTCATAACATGAAGATCACAAGAGACAAAGAACACAAAGATATCGGCCCCAAGTCAGGGAAAAACCCCATAAGGGGGAAAACCCAAGAAAATTCTCTTATTATAAAATCAGATCAAAGTGAGAGATCCAAGACCCAAGACCAAAAAAAAGACTATCACATAGACCCAAGTCAACCCTCCTTCAAATATTCTTCATCAAGTCAAAGTCAATAGAGTCAACACTGGTCAAACATTTGAAATTTGGTCACCTCCTATAATTTTGACCCCTGTACTTTCGGCCCTCTTGAAATTTCAGGCCTGCAATTCCCCAAAAAAATTCACATGTGTGAGCAAATCTAGGGTAGAAACTTCAAATTTATCTTTTATTTGAATTTCCTCTCTCGCTCTCTCCCCTTTGACTTTCACAGTAATTCTTCTTCTTGCTTGCACATAAATCGAATTGGTTACCAAAATGTGGAGCATAGTTGCCAATATACATATTTGTTCGACCATATGAAGAGACACAACTTATGGCAGGACGACTTGGTCGTGTGGTGACAAAATTGGCTCTTTTGATTCAAAATACAAATTGTCTTTTCCTTACAAATAGTTTAAAATAAGACTTTGACTCATGACTAATTTTCTTATTGACTCAATAAAACCTAGGAGCATGAAGAACATGCTTTGAATAGAAAATAATAATATTTTTTTTTTTTCTTCTCTTTTCTTTTACATGAAATACATTTTGATACAAGTACAATTATGAAGACCAAACCTAGTTACATTTTTCAACAATATTAATCAAGGGATGTCACACCATCCCACCTTAAATTACAAAAACAACAATTTACTAACTTGGGCATATTCCTTTGGCCCACGGTCGTCCACAATTGTCCTATTATCCCTTGTAACCAACTCTTTAGCCTTCCTATATCCCTGTTTCACCTATATCGAGCTTCTCTTAACCTTCAACATCCCTATCTTCATTGCTGTAGCCTTTTGTAAACCATAACAAGCCAATGGATGCCTCCCTAAGCCCAATGAGTTACTACAACCCCTGTAATGACAGAAACTCGGTCTTAGTCCCTTCCTCAGTCCAACTTCCTCCTTGTTTTCTTTCGTTGCCTTCTATTAGGCATGCAACCACCTCTAGCTCTACTTTGGCCTCCTTTCCTTGCTGAGATTTCCTTCCTCTAGGGTATGCAACCTCTCTTCCTCAATTGGGCTCCCTTTTCTTCCCTTACGCCACACACGAAGATGATCCCTTATGCTACTTGTCCCTTGTTGTTACATGTCATTTTGTTGCATTAGGAAAATGACCATCAATCTAGGTCTTTCGCTATCCATAAAAGTGTTCCAAAGCATCCCCCTGCAAGGCTAGAATCTAAATAATCCCAAATAGAATGAAATTCCTGGATCTCAATTCCCAATAAATTATTTTTGACTTCCTGCGCAGTTCCCTAGTCAGTTTCTCCACATACATAGAAGAGACCATTAGAGTCTGTGCAAAAGTGCACTCTATCTTACACTGTGGCCTACACACATGACTCAACCCAAGTAAAAAATAAAAAGTAAAGTCTAAAAGTTTTGTTAGTCAAATCTTTCCCAACTAAAAACTTCGAGTTTATGCTTACTCAAGCCCAATCCCTCCCATCATGGAGCTACTTCCCTCTCTTTGTAGATCCCCTATCCCACCATTTTTGGATCTCATCCCTTAGGAAGAGGATCCCAAACGTCCTCCTCTTGGCCTATCAATAAAACAGAGTCCAAAGGATTAGGGAGGACCACTAAAGGTAGGCTTATGCTACATGAATAGGGATAGAAGGCTTTTCATCCAAAGAGAAGGTTGGAGATCGTGGGAAGAGGCTTGTAACATCAAGGCGTTAAGGTTTTAAGTTTGTTTTCATTTTTATTTAATAAAAAACAAATGTTCTTTCCTAATCATGTCTATGATGATATCGTTTGTGAGATTCCTTGATCACTCACACAGGTTATGACTGGTTATTGATTCAATTTATGATGTATACTGAGTTAAGAATTTCATTTATCTTTCATTTTATATACTAGATGCTTTGATCCTTTGTGTATTTCTGTCTATGTAGATCTCCTTCGAAACATCATGGAGAAGCTGTGGAAAGCACTGGAACAATCTTTAAATCATCAAGGAGAAGTCAACCGTGGAAGGCACTGAAAGGAATTCAACGGGAACTTCGTTAAACTAGTAAGTGATCCCTCGCATATTACTTGTTTCAATCAATAATAAGATAAGGAAATGTAGTAGTTATTTTCTTGTTTGTTACTAGATTTCGTTTGAGATTTAGGGAGATCCATATTGTCCACAAGAAGGATTAGTCCGCTTAACCCTTGTAGTTATACCTTTCCAAGAGGTGTGAAACCCAAGGGTCATGTCTCTTGGCCTTATTGGCTGACCTGAGCTGTCTTAACCCTTAAGTTAACAATAATTAAATTCAAATATTAAATGCTTTTCCTTGGGTGCAAAAACCCAACAAACAAACTAGAAAGCCCCAAGGGCTTCTCCACTTGGAAATACCTTTCGAGCTACCAAATTTCAGCACTTCCTCTTAGTGAGGAAAGTATTTCCACCTACCTCTAAATTTGATCCACAACCGCATCTTTATGGAAGACCTGGATCTTCAAAGACATCCTACTCTTAAAATCCTCCTACTTAAGAGCATCCAATATGGTCATTCGAACCATGAATTTCCTTTGTCCTAGAAATCTCCAAGTCCATGACTTTTCCTTGCATGACCATGACTTCCTTGCATGTGCCATGACTTTTCTTGCATGATCATGACTTTCCTTGCATAGTCTAAGACTTCCTTGCATGTACCATGAATTTTCCTTGTGTGCGCTATGACTTCCTTGCATGATCTATGACTTTCCTTGCATGCACCATGACTTCATTGCATCGTCTGTGACTTTCCTTGCATGGCCTAGAAGACTCGACTCTTTTGCTTTAACCTGAAGGCTAGAATTCCACTGGGATGTTGGCTTTCCCTCCAAGCCTACATAACCTTCACTTGGCTCACTTTGCTTTCCTTCTCAAGAAGTGTTGCAACTAAACTTCTGTCCTTTCAAGGTCAATCCAGAGCTGTGATTGAACACTTGGCGTAGTCCACTCTAGACCACCACAACTCAACTCCGTAAATGTCCTTATCCTCCTATATCAAACATAGGCTCATATGCGTATGGCTCCATTGTCATATGTGCAACTTTGAAACCCAGTGCAGATACCATCTCACGATCAACCTGACATTCAAACGAAGCTACCTTGTCTATGCCAAAGCACTCCCTGCAAAGACACGTGAGCTACACAACTTAATTTGACAAGTTAATGGAAGTCCATCAACAATATCAATAACCTGCCACTCAAAATATTCTTGTGCACCGAGTTCTCCACCACTCCACCAAAACTCTCATTCTTCCACCCCAAACTGTGATAATCCACAACTCCTTATCTAAATTATGTTTCATGTCTCACAAGGAATACCTAGCCAACTCACTCGACAACAATGATCATGTGTGTGTTTGCCATTGCATATTTTCTATTTTATTAAGAATTTGTTTGCAACAATTAACCATACATGATTAAAACATACATTTGGTATTAGAGCAATTTTGGTGTCAAGGGGATGTTTTTGTGACTAAAGGGTTTTGCTAAAACTTTTGATATACCCAGTTACCATGGGAGATCCGTGGAATCGATTCTTATGATGAAAGAAAATGGCCAGTGATTCAGAGATAGAGATTTATAAATTTAATGGACAACGTTTTGAGGTGTGGAAGAACAAAATGAAATATTTGTTTGTGGAAAAATATGAGTGGATCCTAACAGTACACCAAAAATGATGTTAAAATAAAAGTGGACCAAGTTGGATTGAAAGGAAAAGAGCACAATGACTGTATATCTCAAATTTAATATTACTGAATGTTTCAGGAGAAGCTACAACAAAGGCATTATGGAACAAGGTAGGGACTTTGTATCAATCTAAGTCCTTGGTGAACAAATTGTTCCTATGGAAAATAATGTATAACCTAAAGATGAAGTATGGAGACTCTGTGACATAGCATCTAAATGCTTTCAATATTGTGGTAAGTAACCTGTTATATGTTGATATTAAGATTTTGGATGAAGATACATATATCAATTTATCGTCTTCTTTACCACACTCATGGGATAATTTGGTTATTTCCGTAGTTATTAATACAATTACTTTTAAGTTTCGATGATATAGTCTCATCCTTGTTATCAAATAAGGTGACATAGAAAAACATGAAAATTCAGAACACATATGTCTTATTTGTAAGACAACATCCTAAAAATAGAAATAAAAATAAGTCCTCAAGTGGGAGATTTAAATCTAGAGGAAGATCTAAATTTCTAAGAAAATTCATAAAGATATGTTGGAGATGTGGAAAAGAAGGGCATTACAAGAAATACTTTAGATCCAAAATTGTACAGAAGGGGAAGGGATTTGTTAGTGCTCCTTCTACAAAAGCATAAACCTCCTTAGATGAAGGAGGGGATATGAACTTGGATTCTTCAAGTACACATGTATATCATAAGTTATGGTTGGTAAACTAAGGATCATCCTTTCATATAACTCCTAATAGAGAGTGGTTTTGTGAATATGAAAGCTATGATGGTGGTGATATTTTCCTATGAGATTACCTGATAGCCAAAATCATAGGATGAGGAAAAGTCAAGTTGAATCTCATGGGTGGAAGGATTAGAACACTCCCTAGTGTTTAGCACATCCGAAAATTGGCCAAAAATATGATTTCAATAAGCAAGATGAGCGATGCAAATGTAAAAACAATGTTTGACAATGATACTTGCAAGATGGTTCGAGGAGAAATGGTAGTGATGGGTGTAAGGATTCCTTTATACCCAAGAGTAGAATTAAAGAAACAAATTTATCGGTTTAACGAGAACTGTAACCTCAAAAAGAGAACTCTAGCCTTAAAAAAACCCTATTTTTTCGCACATAACCTGAAAAAACACCCCTTGAAACGAAAAGCGTTGATATTGCATTAAAAAAAAATAGTGTTAAAATTCCAATTTTTTTTAGCAACAACATGAAAAACGTTTTTTTTTTTTTTTTTTTTTTTTTTTTTTTTTTTTTTTTTGTTGGCGTAATAAGCATGGAAAAACTCCCCAAAATGAAAGCGCTGATGCTATATAAACACTTGGGGTTTTTTTTATTATTTTTATTTTTATATATATATATATATATTATATATATATTTTTTTTTTTTTTTTTGTGGGATCAAAATTTAAACTTTTTTTTTAACAATGGAATGAAAATCTAAACTTTTTTTTCAATAAATGTGAAAAAAACGCCCTGAAATCGAAAAATGTTGATCCTACATCAATGTTTTTTGTTACTGTTAAAATTCCAACATTTTTTAGCAATGACATTAAAAAAAAATACCATGACCTCAAAAAACCTTAAAATTCCAATACTTTTCGATGATAACATTAAAGATAAAATATCATGACTCTAAAAAACTTAAAAATTCCAACAATTTTCAACCATGACCTTGAAGATAAATATCATGAACTTTGAAAAACCTTAAAATTTTGACATTTTTCAATCATGGCGTTAAAGGTAAAATATCACGACTTCAAAAACCTTAAAATTCTGCAAATTTTCAGCGTTTGAATTAAAACCAAATATCATGACTATAAAAATCCTAAAAAATGAATACTTAAATCAAAGAGTCATTATACTGAGAGTATTTTTTTTAAATGCTAAAAGTATAGCTCTTTAAAAAACTTAACTTATGACAACATGACATATTACATATTGAGAGTATTTTTTTTAAATGTTAAAAGTAGAGCTCTTTAAAAAACTTAACTTATGACAACATGACATATTACAAGCAAAATTAAAAAATCAACCATCAAAATTGATACGCAGTGGGGGTCTACTTTACCCATTGCAAAGACAACTTAAAAAACAACCATGAAATTGACACATACTAGGGGCGAACTTGATCCATTGTAATGAAAACATTAAAATCAACTAACAAATTGGCACATAGTGGGGTCGGTTTACTAGTCCACAACTCGTGTAAAAAAATAAAAAGTAAAAAAATTTAGATGTTAGGCTTTTGTGATCCATATTGTAAGTAAGAATGTCTTTCGGATTAATCACATCATTATTATTTGGTCGACGTTTCGAACCAACTAATGTGGTTCATCCTTAGTACAAAGGTGAAAAAATCCATTGATCCTAAAGAATAAATAGCAAGGATGCATAGAGTCCAGAATTAGCCAATAAAACTAGCCATTAGGAATTAGTTATTTAATTAATAGAATAATATTTATTTTAAATAAAAACTAGCTATTAAAATAACCGTTATTTGTTTATAATAATATGAATTTTATTAATAATAATAAATATTATTTATATATTATATGAAATAATATGAACAATTTATTTATTAAAAATAAGTAAATCATATTCAATATTCTTATTTATTAATAAAAATCAATTTTTTCATAATAAAATAAATCAATAAATAATAAATATAAATATATATTATCAATTTTTAGTTATATAGCCTAATTGCTCAAAATAAGTCGTTTAATTTTATACATAATAAAAATTAATCATTAAAAATTAACAATTATTTATATATTATTATATTTTATATAATGAAACTATAATAACATATTTATAAATAAAATCATAAGGGGTCAAAACTTCTTCTAATTAAAAAAAAGGGAAGGGAAAAATAACGGGTGGGAAAATAAGACGAAAGAGCCGAAATCCATTTCTTACTCAATTGAGATTGATTGTATGTTTCTTTATCTCAATAGCCTCTCTTAGCTTCTTATGGTGAAAGTGATCAACCCCGACAATGACTTTCACATCCTCAATGTATACATGGTGCTTATATTTCTCGACATGCTCCATACGAGCTAATGAGTGACATTGGTTATGCCTCATGTCTGCTGCATGCTCTTGGATTCTCTGTTTAATAGAGCGACCGATCTCCCCAATGTAGGGAATCCCACAGGAACATGGAATTGAGTAGACCCCTTTCATGTCTTTAGGGTATATAGGGTCTTTAACAGATACGGGATAATTTCTAATGGCATTAAGGGTTTGAAAGAAGAAGAAACATTATTCTTCTTAAGAATATGGACAATCCTGTTAGTGGTCCCTTGGGTAAATGAGAGCTGCACCTTGGAGATTGGGTCATCACGAGGAGGCTTAAACCTCGATTCTTTATGGGCCCTTTGAAAAGCTTTGAGGCCTTGAGATCTACTATAGCCATTATTTTCAAAAAATTTAAGAAGATGAGACTTTTCCTCTTCTAGGTGCTTCTCATCTGAAATTCGTAAAGCACGGGTGGCTAGAGTACTAAGAACCCCAAAATTTTGCATCGGAAAATGATGATAACAAGAATGAAGATATTGTTCAGTGTCATTTTTTTGCGAAAGACTCAGTGAGAAACAAAACCATAATTCATTCTAGCGAGAAGCATGTCAAGGAAAGGAAGACACTTATTCTCCTCAATCTCCATTGTGAATTTGATGGAGTCTGATTGAGAATTAAGACGGTTAAGAAACAAATCCAATTTCTCGCAACCATGAGGCCAAACAACACAAGTATCAGCAACAAACCTCTTCCATTTCTTAGGGCAAAATTGAGTGGAGGCTAATGCCTTAGTCTATAACTAAAAATTAA
>APFE030580231.1:113951-124782 GCA_000404065.3 Pinus taeda
AACAGGTGAATTAGAGTCATCCACATCCCCTCCATTTTTTCGGTTTGAATTTCTAGTTCCTGTCTTTCCAACCTCATCAGGATGAACACTTTCAAGTGTCTTTGTCAGCCACTTTGGGGGACCTTCTCAGATGGTCCAGGGTGCTCCATTGATTGAGTTGGGATTGAATCAAGATTGAGTCTCCCAATTCTATCAATCACATCACTTAAAGCATCATCTGTTGTTGGAGTTTCATGCGGGGGAGAGTGTTCCTTAGAAGAAGATTCCACATGTTGATCTAGTATAGGAATCCCCCCTTCAAGATGTGGAATCTGATTATCGAATTCTTGAAATTATTTTGCTTTTGCGAATCTATCTAAGCGATCAAGTTGCCGCTCAACAACATTGTCAGTTTTGGATGATTCAAGAAAAATTACATTTCTAGATACAACAAACTTTTCATTTACTTCATCATAGAGACGGTATGCTTTGGAGGTGTTTGAATACCCCAGGAAGATACACTTACGACTTCTAGCACCAAGTTTGTTTCTATGTACCTTTGGTATCAAGGCATAACAGGTGGAACAAAAGACCCTGAGATGCTTTACCGAAGGAACATGTCCATACCACATTTCATATGGAGTCTTGTTTCTAATAGCAATAGATGGACATCTATTCTTTATATATGTAGCACATAGAACAACATCAGCCCAAAACATTATCTTTACATTTTTGAAGAAGAGCATGGACCGTACCATATTTAAGATTGTCCTATTCATTCTTTTAGCTACACCATTTTGTTGGGTATTATAAGGTACAATTGTTGATGTTTGATCCCATGTTGGTGAAGATAGTTTTCAAATTCATTTGATGTGTATTCTTTTCCATTATCAATGCGAATAGACCCAATATGAGATTGTGCATCATTTTCAATCCATTTATGAAAATTCTTGAATGTTTGAAAAGCATCAGATCTATTCTTCAATAAATAAACCCAACACATTCTGGTGTAGTCATCAATAAATGTCACCGTATATTTATTTCCATTTGCAGAGGAACATGCATTGGACCACATAAATCTGAATGAATGAGTTCAATTTTTCTATGTGCTCTTGAATGTGAATCATGAAAAGACTCTTTGCTATGCTTTCCTAGGATGCAAGCATCACATTGCTTAAGTTTCCTATGAATTGTAGGCAAACCAGCAACATCATTTTTCTTCAACAAACAGAGACTGTCATAGTTCAAATGTCCAAATCTAGCATGCCATAATAAACTTGATGGAAGTGTACCTTCTTCATGATGAGAATTGTATGAGAAATGTTGTGCACGAGCAAAGGTTCCTTGCAGCTTGAGAAGATTTTCTTCTTCTATTCCCCTCATGAAAAGTGAGTGGTCAAATTATTTTCTTACCTCAAGCTTGCCATCAAACATATGAATGGAGTGACCTTGTTGGCGGATGTGGACCAAGGACAATAAGTTTCTCTTGAACTGTGGGAGATATAGAACATGATGCAGAAGAAAGTCTGAAAGACCAGACAATTTAAGCCTGATTGTGCAAGCCTTGATGGCTTGATTTTTGATTGGTCTGCAAAGTATACTGCTCCATCAACATTGTCAGTAAATTCTTCAAAAAATGTTTTCTATGAGTCATGTGGCAGGTTGCTCCTGAATCAAACAACCAATCATTTTTCCAAGAAGCAAGTGAAGCATTAAATAAATCTCTCCAATGTTACATTGTGCCACAACATAGTAAGTGGATTCAGGTGCTTTACCTTTGTCTGTATCATCAGTTTTACCTTTTTGTTGGTTTCTTTGCTGCTCAATTTTGTCCCATGGTAACTTGTATGTACATGCATCATGTGATCCATTTCTTTTGCAACGTATGCAGTGCAAATCTGCCTTTTCTCCTTGAGAGTGTCTGCCCCCCCCGCCTCTGAAATATCTTCCTCTTCATCTTCGACCACCTCTTCCTCTTGAAGAATCTTGAGGAGGATGCTTCTCTTTATGAGAAAGGCACACAACCTCTTCAAGATTCAGGGGTTGTCTTCTTTCCAAAAGCTCTCTCTTTCAGCAAACTTTTTCACAAGAGAGTCAAAGGTGATATCTTTGAGATTTCCATTTTCTTGCAATGACTCAAGATAATTGGAGTAAGTAGGATAAAGTGCCTTGAGAAAAGCGATAAGAGGAATATCCAATTCAACCTTAATGGATTTGATATCATGCATTATATACTTTACTTTAGATGCAAAAGCAAGAGGATCATTATTTTGCAGTTCAAGAGTGAAGAGTTTAATCATGAGTTGAACAAATTCAAGTGCAGAATGCGAGTCATAGAGTTCTTTCAGCTTTTGTAAGGCTTCAAAGGTAGTTGAAAATGATGAAATATGGCGACTCACCTCTTCATTTACAGATGCTGCGATTAATGCATAAGCTTTGTTGTTCTTGTTTTCCCAAATGACAAGCTCTTTGTTTGAGGTAGGTTGTTTTGGTTCATTGTCTCCGTCTCCGACACACACTCTTTTCCACAACTCATTGAAAATGAGGGTGTGTTTTATCATCCTGGATCACTCAGGATAGTTCTCTTTGCGAGTGATAACTATTCCCACGATGGATATGATTGAATGCATATTGTAACAAAAAACTTCTGTTGCAAATTTTTTACTCTTAATGGGAAAAAAATAAGACGAGACAGAAAATTCAAATGTCAATTGGCATTCATCTGGACAATGTTAAAGTATAGAATATATGGGTGAGACAGTCGAAATATGAGTGACTGTGTATATATATATATATATGGCAGCCTAAATATACCATAAATATATATAAAAAATTGTACAACGCTGGACACAAAGCTTTACAATGCATACAACAAGGTATATATCAGAGTTCCAACAGCATTCCAACAGTGGCCCTTCATGCAGCACTCCCAAATTAAATTCACCACAATGAACAATCCAACTCTCAATTTCCACGCATATCAACCCAATACCATGTGCATTCACCAATCCAATGCAGAAAATAGCCCATACAACCAACATTCAACAAGCACGAGCTTTCCAAACTTTAAACGATGCTCAACACAAGTTAAATTGAAATGAAATCAATCCAAACTCACGCTCAATATTTAATACAATGCACCTATTCAATGCACAGAGACTGTATTAACCAACCTCCAAAGGTTGAACGATATAGCGGTATTGTCAATAATGCATATAAAGATTACCAGGGTTATAAAAGATTACCAACATTATAAAATAATACCAAGGTTAACCTATTTGAGAAACCAATACTTTTGGCATTAATGAAAACTTCAAACTATATATTGCAAAAGGAGGATTCATAAATTTTTTTATAGTAAAAGTTACAGATGATTACCACACTAATTTACCTCGTCAAAGTTACAAAGATTACCGCACTAATTTACGTTTTCTAATAAAAGTTACAAAGTTTACCACACTAATTTATCTCACAAACTAGTAGGTATATCACACATTAAACAAGGTAAATGTAATTTACCTCGTCAAAGTTACAAAGATTACCGCACTAATTTACGTTTTCTAATAAAAGTTACAAAGTTTACCACACTAATTTATCTCACAAACTAGTAGGTATATCACACATTAAACAAGGTAAATGTAACACATCACTATATACACCTATCAAATTGAAAGCAGCATCCACCATTGCATTAAATGATACGACACTCTAAATTAGCACATTGACATTGGTAAAAACAAATTAAGCAGAGATATATGTTTTTCTTTTCTGCAAAATGAATAAGCGTTATATTTCAAATAATACTTTCTTTTCTACAAAAGGAATAAATGCTATATTTCAAGAAAACTTTCTTTCCAGCAAAAAGAATAAGTGTTATATTCCAAAGAAAATAAGTAGAAACAATGTGCCTGGTGCCTTCAAAACAATGACTTCTAAACTTTGAAATAAGACTTGTGCGGAACACTATTATTAGATAAAAGATAAACACATAACCTTTAAGGAAACCAACTAACCGAAGGAGGATGCCATAGAATACGCATATGAATATCATCTCTTCCAATTATAATTTACATGACATGGTTTGTTTTTTTCTTCAACCTTTTTTTACTCGGAGAGGTAAATTACAAGCTTAAATTGTAATTCTTCTTCTTTCTTTCTCAACAAAAATTAACAAAATAATAACTCATCTTCAATATATGATTTCATAAGAAAAAATGTAATAATAAAGCAGAGAGTTGCAAACTGAAAATAAGAACAGTACACTTGTAATCAATAAAAGACACATGGAATACAATTAACACTACCATGTTGTCAGCTTACAACCCACTTAAATGAAAGAATTACTATTTGGAGTCGCTATTCACCCATTAGTTAAAACACAAACAATGATAAGATCTTTTAGAATGACAAGAACTATTTAAAAGGTAAACTAGTTACATCTTAATCCAAGAAAAGTTAATTAAAGGAAAATATAACAAATTGGAAATTTTACCTGATACTCAGTCATCTTTGTTCAATAGTTCCGCTTGCCAACTCCAATAGACCAGTCAGTTTTACCACCCAACCATATTAAAGGGAAACATTTTTACCTGGAATCCCCGAGCCTTATGAGCTCACAAACAATACCAAATTCAACAATAGTGAGAATCATTTGGGCAAACTAAGGAACCTACCTTATCTTCCTCTATTGCCCCTCAGTTTCTATCAACCATGCAAATATATAGGGATTTTAAATTTAGGAATTTAGTAGACATTTTGGCAGCATCTCCCTACTCTTCCTAATATCCCCCTTCATGGGAAATTCTTTCAATATTTATAAGCATTGAGTGGAGTGACACCTCACCACCTTCATGCAAAAAAAAACTTGTTTTTAATTTATTATAATTCATATTATTTACCACCCTCCCTGAGGTGGCAACCTCTCATTTTTTTTCTTATTTATTTAATTACTTTGATTATCTAATATTCACCCTCATGTGTCATTTTTAGAAAACTTTATATTATTGATTTTTCAAAAATAGGTAATTAATATTTTAAAATAATTTTGATTCAAATGACCCTGTAAAGTGGGTAAATTGGAATAAATTCAAGTGGTGTAATCCCTCTAGTGGTGTTTATTTTCAATCAAATAATAGGGATTCCACACCCCTATTGTGCACCTCTCTGGATTTGTTAGGACTCCATGCCCTTTCCCTGTACCTAGAACTTCGCATCCTAGTAAACTCAAGACTCCACGCCTTTATCTTTCAAAAAGTTAGGACTCCATGCCCTAATATTTTCCATAGATTCTCATCTATTCTTGTTTGAAGCTCCATGCTTACCTTAAGGTACTGGTTGTGAGCTCATATGCATCTGATTATCTGTTGGCAAGGTCTTGTTTCTCCAGATCTGCATGCATCGTAACCTTGTTTATTAAACACAACAACTAAAATTCATAACGAATTAATTCAATCAAATTTTAACCAGCTGTATACATGACCTCCATGGTCATTTATTATCTGAGCATAACTGTATATATGACCTCCATAGTCATGTATTATCTGAGCATCCTTCTCGACAAGTAACTAAGTTCCCTACCAATTCCTGCTAAATATATGGTTAAGCATACATAATCATGTAATTCATAGATCATCAACGAGATTATGGTAAGTTAACTACTCCACATTGTAGCTTTTGTCCATGTGTTGCAATCATAGACCATCATTCATGTCATGCAACCAAATCAAAATAGGATGTCAAAAGAGAAACATCGATAATATGCACTTAACCAAAAACACAACCACAGATATTATCATAAGCATGCAAAAACCATGTGACCCAAACCAAGTCTATAGTGTACAAGCATATACATAAGCATGACATATATAATCTTTATACACTCCATCAAAATCACCCTCTAGGTGTCACCAAAACTAACTAACCAAGAATGGACACTACATACTTCCCCTCTTGGGCTAAACTTAGCCCTAAGTTTTCCTACAATTATAAGATACTTGGTTCTTTTTAATTATCTTGTCATAAAGGTTTTATCCTTATGTATAAGTATTTGATATATTTTTCTTCATGCCAATTCATAACTCAATGATTTGCTAAAGTGAAAACATCTCCATGAAAACCAAAACATACCATTCTTAATCAAGTAGGAAATATATCCAAACTATATTAGATGTGTTTCAATATATAAAATGCCAAATATTTCTATATCAAAACCAACCGTACAATTTTTAATACCATAACAAGATAAGATTTTATGTAATTGATATGACATCAACTTAAGTTATTTATAATATCGTGACATTCCACATGTTTTTCTTCTCATAGTTCCCATTAATATTTCATGTGTCATCTTTTTGGTTCTATAGTATATTGAGTTTTCCAAGCTATAAATATCTCCCACATTTGTTTTATAACAACATTGATGGTCTATCCTATCATATAATCAAACTTGCATGACAAGAGGTAGAAAATCATACATATGCAATTGCATGTCAGTCTAGTTACCAAACATGATATAAATAATGACATATGTTTTCTCACTCTAACTTTACCCTTTTCATTTTACAAGACCTAGATGCAATCACAAATCTTAGGAACCAATTACTATTTTTTATCAAAAGTTTAATCCCAAGAATATAAACAATTTTAAGCTCAAAGCACAATTATTTTAACTTCTCAAGGTAAAGTGGCAACACTTATTTTGTACCATTGAATTTTCTTTTAATTCCACAACCATTGATGTTTATTCACATTCATTACTTGAGAACCAATTCAACCTTGGTTTAGAAGAATTTCATTTAAACATATCAATTTTGAGAACCAATTCAATCTTGGTTTAAACGAATTGCATTGCAACAGATAAATTTGCATTCTTTCAATCGAAGATAACTCATAAAATAGGTTACTTATAACATTTTTTTTTTCTCAGTAAAACTGCGCTATTGTATTATGTACAGTGAAAATTTACAAACATGATATCAGTGTGTCCAAGGCCAACTGTGGCGCTTTGGACTCGTCTTACCCAACACAAAACCTACCCTCGCAGGGGCTTCGCAACTAGACTTGAGCAATTCATGAAGGGCCAAAATAACCAGACCAGACAGATTAGTCCCACGCAGTGGCACAAAATCAAAACAGAACTGCCCTCGCAGGGGCTCAGGAACAAAATAGTACTGCCTACGCAGGGGCCTCATGAGACTATCGACGGTTTTCCTGACAGGCAATGCAAAATTAACAAGAGCAAGCTGAAGCTTTGGACTTGAAACTGAAAAACTAAAAACAAAGCCATAAACCAAGACAAAACCTGAGCAGAACTGGATGAAGAGGATGTGAGCCAGCTGAGGGCTATTCCTCCGGCTTTTCCTCGACCACCTTACACCATCCGTATTTCTCTCACAGGGCGTTCCATTCGTCCTCATCGTCCTCCTTAGAATTCGATGCCTTCTGATTCTGAGAGCTTTTAGGAGCTTGCTCAGGTGCCTCCACAGGTTTCTTCCCGTCCTCAGCTGAGCTTCCACCTGGGAGTTTCTCCAGACTACGCGAACCTCCTTCATCTTCCTAGGGCTCCTCGATGAACAAAACCGAGACATGTGCATTAATACGGGGTTTGTCCATCGAACTGCCGAATGTGAAGATGGCGGAGCCGAATGCAGGTGCAGGGGCTGGTTCCGGATTAGAACTGCTAGCATCCATGAATTGGCTAGCTTGGATGGGGGTGGCTTGAACCCCTCCATGGTAGTGAAATCGGCAGCAGTGAAGGCAGGGCCTTGAGGATGGAGGACGAGGCGGCCTTCCTCGAGCAAGTCCTCTCCTTCGAACCATCTTTGCATGAGCAGCGGGGCCTTGTATAATTGTAGGAGCAGGGTTGAAGACAGCCACCAACCAAATTTGCTGGCTTGAGACGCAGACACCCCCCAGATGAACGCAGACGCCACCCAACTGAACGCAGATGCCGCCCACCTTGACGCAGACAACCTTCAAGACGCAGATGCCACTCAACTAAACGCAAATGCCACCCGACTGGAGCTATAGCCTGGAGAGTGAGGCGGCATACAACATTATGATCCCTGTGGCCCAATTCATCACCCATTTTAACAAATCCGTCCTCCCCTCGGAACCTCTCCGCCATAACTGTTGGTTGCGGTCTCGCCCTTTCACCCGACTTCGCATTGAATGCTGTTTGCAGTCTCGCTCTGTACCAACATTCCATGGCGGCGAGGAGAGCTATGAATGCTTGCCTCAAGCACGAGGAGGCACATGGCTAGCATGTGGCTCCACATTGACACCCGTCCAATCACCCGCATCCGGGGAGGTTACTTATAACATTATATCAACGCCCATTTCGAAATTTCTCATGATTTATATTGAATAGCTAGGTAATTCATTTGGTTTTAGACCTTATTTCTTAACATTAATACATATATAAAAATAAAAATAAACCTTAAACAAAGCTATGAAAACCATACATTTGACAAACTATGAATAATCATGTTGATTTTACGTAAGACTTACACTATCACAATGGAAATTCTAGCGCACAGCTAAGCTTCATTTTTTTCTCTCTTTGTTTTTTAATAAATAAGAATTAATACCCTCTCAAAATATTACAACCTTATGCGGGGCTACTCACTACTCATACAACTATGCATCCCAACACAAATTCCTAAATCCAACAATTTCTTCCATTCCACATACAATACAATCATATTGCGTTTCTAAATCATGAAAAAATTCCAATTTATTAAAAATGTGATCTCACTCTTCTTCAAATTTTCCCTCAAAAATATCACGAGCACATATTCTTGTAAAATAAGAACTCAAATCAACTTTTCATTAACCCCATACCTTATGCTTTAAGCTAAAATAAAAATAAATAAATAAAATCCAATCATAGAAAATGTTTATCTCTAAACATGTTATTCTCTTAATAGTTACGTGCTAATCAAATTTCAAGAAAGTAATTCATCATGTTCATAAACAACATGAATTTTAAATCTATAAACTACCTAAAAATAGGTTTGAGAAGTTCACGAGTTCAATCCTCATAATAACTCTAATTAATTTAGTTAAATATAATTCAATCAATTTGCAATCCTCAAATTCATTAAGGAGACTATTATGAATTTCCTAAGCACAACAATATGAAATCTTCTTTAAATATGAAAGACTTCATTTGTCTTAAGAAAACAAAAAATATATTTCATCAACTTATTACAATAATCTCTTTCTACATTTTCAAGCATTTAAAGGTCAATTTAACTCTACCTCAATCAAGCACATACAAAAAGAATTACAACACTGGTGTTGGAAATAATATTGAGAGGGGGGGGGGGGCGGGGGGGGCGTGGGAGGGTGAATTAGTATTTAAATGAAATAATATTCACTTCCCCATTATATTTATATACGCTACTTCAGTGAAGTGAACTTGCGTGTGCACGCTACTGTGATTAAGGAAACCATCGTATACTTAGAAAACTTATGATTTAGTCAATCTATCATGTGTTGATCATTAATCAGTGCATTAGTAGCTTATTCTACAGTAACTATGTGCATTAATAACATAATAAATCATCACACATAAGCAGCACACTTGAACACCAAGATTTAAGGTGGAAACCCAATGCGGGAGAAAAACCACCTGCTGCTCTCGTCTCTGTCTTCTTTTAATATAAAGAAAATCTATTTACAATCTTGTACTAGTGCGGACTCATACCAATACGTAGGCACCCACCTGCATAAGGCTACAACCTTCTCTAGTTCTCCAACTTCTTCTAGAAGGGAGCTAAAATCCCCTAGCTCTTGTACTAGCCGATATGTTTACTAGTACGTAGGCGCAGGCCTACATAAGGCTACAACCTTATCTCTTCCTCCAAAGACCACGTTTCATTAATTTTCAGATTTGATGCTCCTGGTACACAAAAACACAATATGAAGGCCTCCTTTCATCAAATTTTCACACTGGACCCATCAGAAACTTTGAAGCTCACACTCTATAATAATAACTGCATCAACTAACAACCAGTCAATCTGAACAACCCGATCACTGTCACTAGAACAATGTGCTGAACCCAGAAACCCACATCACTATTTAGAACCAGCTGCAACATCAAAAATCATACATCAGAATGTATATGCTACTTTAGTGAACCCAAGCTGTGTGTATATGCTACTTCATGTAACAAAACCCACGTATACATCCAAAACTATTGAATTATAAAACTTCTGAATCAAATCTGTACCAGCCAATAATATTCTGAACATCAACTGTCAATTTGCAGAGATCTAGAGAATCAACAACAAAGATAACCCTTCTCACTTAATCAATCAATCAATCAGACACAAACTCCTTATGCATTCAATTTTATTTTCAGATCTAAGAAGACTTCATTGACAGACATCAGTAAAACAACAACATTGATTAGATAGATCAGTCATTTTAGAACAACATGCTTTTCTTTTGCATACGCTACTTGGAAGAGTCGAACCTGCGTGTATACGTGCCTTTACCAAGGCGAACAAGCGTATAGATCAAAAAATATTAATTTACAACTTCACTGCTATTCCATACTTCAGAGATACCCAGATCATGACATTTAAGGAATAAAACACACGTAAGCAATCAGATCTAGCCCAACCAATATCGTATCATACAATGATAAGTAATTTCAAGTCTCATGCTCCTGATCCAACATTGTATCCAAGGTGCACAATATATTTCATATTATATCATAATCATAACCCCTGCTGTTAGTGTCAGTATTTGCAGCCTTCCTCCAGTGATCAAACATGCTCTTACAAAGTGATTTTAAGGTGTCAAGGTCAAATTTTGTCATTTCAGTGAGTCTTCAAGTAAAAT
>APFE030580231.1:124993-187189 GCA_000404065.3 Pinus taeda
CATCATGTCAGGTTCCAATGGGTCATTTTACACCTTGTTCATGCTTCAGTTGTGCCTAGGTAAGGTTCATTTCCCTCTCCTAGGGTTTTGAAGGTAATTTGTCTTGGATGGTCAAATCATCAACAAAACTTGTATCCTGATGTTCATACACCTGCCCCTATCCTTAATGTACCTTATTAAACACTTTCCATCACTGATATCCCTCAAATTCCTCATTTTTGCGCAAACCCTAGTTTCTTGCTACAACTTGACAATTTTCTAGGCTAGGCCTGTGTTTTGCCCTCTTGGACCTCTTCCCCTCACTAAATATTTGAAATTCCACTTTCCCCTACTTCCTAACATCCCTCCCTACTTCCCAAAATTTTCTCAAGAATTTAGAAGCCCCTTATCCCCTTCATTTCACTTCATTTCGACAAATCCCTTGTTCCACACATCGGAATAGGTTTTACTCCAATGATGTTTCTGAGCAATAAAATATGAATTCGGGAAAATTGAGAGAGGTGTTTGTCCACAATAGGCCAAGGAAGAAAAACCTCCTTCACTTTTTACACACGTGTCATGGTTTTAGATAAATGTCAAACATATAGTTGCCTCAGGAGAATTGATGCACCTCTAGAGTGACCTTGGGAAAATCCAGACTTCTCCTAGCTTGGTTGGCCTAATGACTTTCTTGATGCATCAAATGATAACTAGACACAAAGATATTTCCAATGAGCTATCATGAACTTAATTTGGTGTTGAGGAAGACCTTCCAGCATTGATTGCAACAACACTCTACCTTTAGCCAGCCTCATTTTGCACATTTTGACTAGTCTTGGGAGATTTGAATTTTGACAAGGCAAACGAATTCCAAATTGAAAAATTCAAGTTGTTTTGGAAAGTAGACTAAATAATATTTCTAACGAGCTATCCCACAAAAAGAAAAAAGTGCAACGCACATGGGTTAGAGCGCGATGCATTGGGCAGTGATTTACAGTGTATTTTTATAATGGGCGCAACGCATTGAGGCAATGCGGCGCACAGGACTTCAAGGCCTGAAATCATTAAAATATTCCTCCAAAGCTCCCAAAATTGTAAATTCCTCATTTCCCAAGTAATTTCACACTCCAATATGCTCAATGCATGAGTTTGTATCAGTCTTCTTGGTGATTTAATAGGGAAATATTGAAACCCTAGTTCCTTGCAGTTTGATGAAAAAACATTGCATAGGGTTTATAAATTACATTTTTTGTTGCTAAATACCACTCCCATCATTCTCAATCACTCATTCCCTCACTCCCTCACTTAATTTTCTCCCTCCCTTTTCATTTATATTTACCCTTTCCATATTCCCCATATCCCTAAACTACCAACCCTAAATCCTTAATCCCACTATCCCAAACCCTAGTCAAATATCTATAATCCCTAAATGTTATTCCCTAAACCCTTTCATTCCCCAAAAACCTATAGCTAGCATCAAATCCTCCCTTCATCGGTCCCACTCATCCATGGAGCTCAAAAACATAAAGAAAAATCGGCAAGCTGCCAAGAGGAGGAAAACCAAATTGACAACACTTGAAAGGGAAATTCAAGCTGATCGTGAATCTTGGCTCGAGGTGACAAACATGCACTTGGAAAAGATGCTGGAGAAATCCAACAAAGAGAAAAATATGTTGAGGAACATGGCATACCACTACTTGGTGAGAAACAGGGTGTGCAAAGCAAGAATCAGGGTTTTGAAGGCCAAGTTGAAGAAAGCATTGAGGAAGTGAAAAGAGCAAGATAGACTCCAGATCTTGGCTGAGGCTTCCTTGGCCCACAATAGCACTTAATGAAGGACACTCAGTCTAAATTTCAAGAAATTTGGGACACTTTTTGCAATTTTGAAATTTTTGGCCTAAAAAACAGGGTTTTCTGCTTGATGTGCCGCGCCACTTGGCGTGCGCTTTTGCTAGAGACTTCCTTTTGAGGAAAACTCAACATTTTTTGATTTGTCATGAAAAAATATGATTGCCCTCACATGGCCAAGAAATTTTGACAGGTTTTGAGCTTCCAAAAAGGTCAAAAACACCTCAAAAATGACCTTTCTGCCCCTTTTTGGACACACATGAAGCAGTGTTGGGAGAACACAATTTTGGAGGGGAAAATGAAGGCCAAATTCAGAAATTCCACTTGTTCTGGAAAATAGTCAGGTAGAAATTTCCAACAAGCCCACTTGAGAAAATTTGGTGCACGGGAAGGCATCCAAAATCAGCTGCAAAAGGCGCTACGCATAGGGAAAGCAGTGTGGCGCATAGGATGAAATTTGCTCATTTTGGTCAAAAAACTCTGTTTTTCACCCAGTTTCTTCACAGTTTGACTTTTCTCTTTCTAATAGTCAAACTCATGATGTAATTTAATGTGACTTGATGCATTTTGATGTAATTATGCTAAATTTTCACTCATAGAAGTAGATTCATTCATGAAAAGGTAGTTTGCAACTGAATGAATCAGTTCCCTAGTTTTTAGAGGCAAGCTGTTCCACTACCTACTTTTTAGTTCTCAGTTTAGACTTTGTTGGAACAGCTCCTAAACTTATGAGCTCGACCCCTAAAGGCTAGGATGAGTTGTTTATTGCTTATATCTACTAGTTTTTCAGTCATTGGTAAGAGCTGGACTGTTGTGAATGCTTTGAGCATTATTGTACATTCATTTCTGCAGTTTAGCAAAGGAATAGACTAGGGTTTGTAGCGCTTTGTGGGATTCTTGTGGAAACTTGATTTGGTATTGTTTTTCCTTCTATAATGCAAGTTTACATGTGTTTATGTATGCCATCATCTCTTTATGTTCAGCTTAACTAAATGAATCAAGGATAAAGGTAGAATTCATTGATGTTGCAGTGCTCTACCTAGGGTTTGTTTAGTTATTTATGTTTTCAACTATTTGAAGAGGATCCCTGAGACTTTCATGCCCTCTCCAACTCCTCATCGGTCTAAAAGCTCTCCATCTCATTCAATTTTAAGTGCTAAACCATTTGCCTACCTCGCCCCATGGAGATCTCTGCAAGACTGTGTCCATTCCCCGGACCCAAATCTACCTTTCACATTTGAGCCAGCAAACCAAAATCAAATTCAATCAAACTCCTCAGCTCACATACCTAGCCTAAAATCAGTTTTCACATCAGTCGTCTCAAGCCTTATTGGCCATCTTTTCCTGAAACTGACAAGGAGAGATCCCTCTCCCGACCTGGTAGGGCTAGCTACCAGGTTAAGCATGGTTTGATGTTACCCTAGATCCTGCCTTTCTCAGCCTGAGGTAGATTTAAGCCCTAACACATGAAACATAGAATATACTTCAGATAGAAGTATTCCTAAGAAACCCTTTCACTTGCACACTTGGCCCTTTGATCTTCTCCTCCTTATATACAAATTTAGTGTTTGGCTTGGCCGTGACCTTAAAAATGAATAATAATAATAATATAGTTTTGGCCTTCCTCAATACCTCGAACCAAAACAACACTTAGAGCCTGTGGTATTCTTGGACGGGATCAAATAGTCATTACTTTGCTCAAAATTATGGGCTAATACCATGGTATTGACCCTTGGTATTCTTTACTCTTGAATTTTCTTGATTTTCCAACCCATACGCGCTTTTCTTCTTGTAAAAGTGCATGCATACGTATGCACTCTTTTGGTTCTGTGAACCTACGTGTATACGCCGCTTTGTCAAGCTAAACCTGCGTATACAAATTAAACTATCTGAAAAAATCCTTTTCCTTCAACTTCTTGAATCTTATCAGTAGACCTTTGTTCCAACTTCCTGTTCTTCTGTACCAATGCCCTGTTACTTCTGAATTGACCTGTTACACTGTGAGTTTCTTTTATCAAATATGAGCTGACCTATGAGTGATTTGCCATCAATGACAACACATGTATCATAATGCCAACAATCTCTCCCTTTGGACTTGATGGCAACCATATTGGTGTTGATTACTGCAAGCTGTAGAAACTGTTAGAGATATCAAGCAACCCCAAAATACTCTCCCCCTTTGACATCAAGGGCAAAGGGTGGACCAAGATATTCTCCCCCTTTGAGATACACTTTGTTGTCCATGCTCTCCCTGAGTACATGCAAAGTCTGCAGAGATAATTTTAAAAATAATAACATGAGTCTATAACTCAATTAAGTGAGTATGACCTCCCTAAGACCAATGACTCATACATACATCAATCACAAAACCGAGAGGGGATACACCAAATTTGACTCATCCACCCAACCAAGTGGAGATATACCAATTGTTCATACATGATTGAAATATAACAATTATTACATCATCCTTCCCATGCAAAGTGGGGATACAAATTACATCATATGTCCAATAGGACTCATTCAAAAATAGACTATGATAGAAGGAGACATATTACACCCTAGATCTCTACATGACCTATGTAACAATTGATATGAATATCTGAAACCATAGTTGTAATCAACAACTATAATGCCAACAATGCAGAATGTTTGATAAGGTTAATGCTCCCTCTGAATCTATGCTACCTGTGCATTGTCAACATATCATTCATCAAGGCATCTTTACCAGGCAGATAAAAATCAATGAACAAAGCATATTAGCAGACTATAATCACCAATATCAGACTGAGCGCCCATATTAGACCCACTATTTTTCTATCAGAAAAACATATACGCTCCTGTAGCCATAGAAACTTGTGCATATACACGACTATCCTTCATGAAACCCGCGTATAGGAAGCTTCCTCTGAAAACTGGATTTAACAGTAGGATGATGGAGAAACTGCTCCCAACTTTTCTCTGAGATATTCAAAAGTTTCTCTGGGAAGCATTTTGGTGAATATATCAGCAACTTGTTCTTTGGAAGGAACACACTCCAATTTAACCTTTTGTTCAAGCACTTGTTCTCATAGAAAATGGTACTTAATGGGTATGTGCTTGGTCTTGGAGTGCATGACTGGATTTTTTGAAATACTGATGGCACTTGTATTATCATATAGAATGAAGATAGGTGGAGAACATGTGATTTGAATGTCTTGCAATGTTTGCATCATCCAAAGTAGTTGTGTGCAGCAAGATGCAGCACCCACATATTACGCTTCAGTTGTAGGTAAGGCAATCGAACTTTGTTTCTTGTTGAACCAATACACTAACCGTGATCTCATATAGAATGCACCTCCACTAGTGCTTTTTCAATCATCAACATTTCCTACCTAATTCACATCTGTATATGCATGAAGAGTGAGATTTGTATCTTTAGGATACCATAGACCAAAGTCTTGAGTTCCTTGAAGATATTTGAATATTCTTTTTACAGCCTGAAGATGTGATTCCTTTGGATTTGCTTGGAACCTCCCAACAATTCCTGCTGCATGCATTATATCAAGTATGGTACCTGTTAGATAAAGTACACTTCCAATCATAGATCTGTATGTTGGGCATGGAATCCCCCTAAGGCATGTTTTGGGGCTTAAAGCCCAAGTTTTGACCGAATTTTTTTGTAAAATCTCCCCGAATTATGGGCACATGGTGCAAAAGTATAATAAAGTCAGAGGGTTGTCCACCCTAGTTTTGGTAATGTAATGTCGTCTGGACAGACCTACCCATGGTCCACGGACCATGGGATTGTATAAATAGAGTGAGGCTCTAAGTGTATAGGATAACCAATAGAGGAACTAATAGAAGGGAAGCATGAGAATTCTAAGTGATTGAGTTAAGTGTAAAGTGTGTTTATGGGTCGTAGAGTAGGAAAAGGCTCTGCAACTGAGTGCGCAGAGGCCTAGTAGCCCGCAACTGAGTGCGCGGACCCCTGCAGCTAAGTGCGCAATGTAGGTCGAGTCTGTAACCATTGGGAGTGTTGGAGAGGTAAATCCCCTCTACGGATAGAGGCGATCCCTACTAGCCCAGAACGGGTCTAGCAACAATCAATCAATGCTACTATGCAAGCTCCTAGTTGCAATTAAAAAGTGGGCAATAAACACCTACTTGGATTCCAGCGCTATTGTTTGATGAAGAGATGCCGCTCTCACTCCTTTGCTCTGGTCGGTCACGATCCTCCACTATCCTCGTTGAAGGACACCTGCACATGCAAAGAGAAGAAAAACACAAGCGTGAAATCTAATAAAAGAAACTATACATCAGTCAGAAAGGATGTAATTCACATTAACCATTACAAAGACAAATGAGAATGGAACCATAATAGTAGTCATCTATTCTTTATTAATCAAAAACAGAGAAAGGTACAACCAATGTTCTGACGTTGAGTCCTTCTCAAGAGGGTCCAGCCAACAAGTCTCATAAGCATTCACCCTTGGAGGTAGATCTCCCAAGACAAACAACTCTATCTCCCACACAAGACAACAAGACTTCGCAACCTTCCTTAAGCTCTCTAGCAATCCACACTTAACACACCAACTGCCTATTAGGAGCAACACTAAAAACACTATGAATTCCCTTCTGTCAAAAACTATATCAAAAACTAGCTGCTCATGGAAATGGTAGAGGCTTATATAGGAGAAGGAGTCTCCATGAATGGTGGAAGGATAAGCTTATCTCCAAGAAAGGTGGCTCATATGACGAACATACATGCCATAGAAGGGAGGGCGACATTCACAAGGCCAACAACCAGGTCTGGAGTCATCTGGAAGGATGGCTGTTAGAACAAACTTGCCCAAACAGGATCAGCGTGGGTGTATAACTGGACTGGGGCGCTGACGTCGTGTCTTGATAACGGAGGAGACTATGTCAGCGTGACTTAATACAAACAGAGGATGCGCTGGCTATGAAATTCGACCAGCGCAGAAAACCCGTGTGCTTCCGTGCTGGCAGCGCATCAGTTGCACTAGAAGCCGCTAGTCAGCGCGGTTATTTCGATAACAGTTGCGATGATGAAATAAACTTTGGCAAAGAGGGTCATTTGGCCAATTTAGAGAGCATGAGCATGATGGATTTGATGTCATGACACAGTAGGGAGACTGATAGGGAGACAGTGACAAATTACTGTGTAACATGTCCCATATTTCCTTTGCGCTTTTGAGATGGATAACCTTGATGAATTCTGATTGAGATAGACTTCCTAATAGAGTATGACCGCTTTTGCATTTGTTTCATACTGCTTCTTACCAGTTGTGTCTGTAGGAGTTGTTGATGGAAATGTGTATCCTATTTCCACAATATCCCATACTTCTGCACCAAGAGATTGAAGATAGGCAGTGATTCTTACCTTCCAATAGACGAAGTTGCTCCCATCAAAAATCCGTGGCCTGATAGATGCTTCATTTTCGTAGTTGCTCATGGTGATAGATCTTCCTTCAAGCGATCAAGCTTTTCTTGAAGGACTTGCTCTGATACCAATTGTTGAAAATAATATTGAGAGGGGGGGTGAATAGTATTATCAAACTCTTTTCAATTTATGCAGATGAAACTTTCTTATACCTTATAATTTAATATATTCTTCAAATGTGGATCATTAGAACTATTGCAAACAGGAACAACAAAAAAATACAATAACAATCACACCAAAGGACACAAGATATAAGGTGGAAACCTAATGTGGGTGAAAATCACCTGCTGGAATATGTCTCTATCTTCTTTCAATTAGAAACTTCTTTTACAATGATTGTGTATTGGTGCAGTCTTATACCAACATGTAGGATTCAACCTGCAGAAGGCTACAACCTTCTCTTTTCTTCCAAGGACCTCGTTTCATAAATTTTCAGACTGGATCCATGAATATCAATCAAACATCAAATAGATCTGAAATCACCCAACTTCCTTTTACAAATACTGAGTCAATAACTTCTCAATACACAACAACCATACACAAATTCAGAACCCTGAACTCAGCAGTAATAAGTAAAGGCAACTAAAAATATTTCAAGAAAAGTTCACAACTTCACCAATAGAAACCTTCGGATATCTGCACTTCTGCTATGTCAAGCCTGTGCACTTCCACACCTGCTATGTCTTATCTTTTGCGCAGCTCCGCACTGATATGTCTTATGTTCTGCGCACCTGTGCTGTCAACTGGACTGCGCACCTCCGCACCTGCGTTGTCAACAGGACTGCGCACTTCCGCACCTGATCTGTCTTTTGGATTGCGCACCTACGTCGTAACTCGCCTGCGGACCTCTGTATAGACACTTTATCAGTCCTCAACTATATCCCAAACTGTCAGATTCACAGATCTGATCATCCGCCAAGGAGATCTCGTCTTATCAGTAGATTCGCCTTATAATGCTCTGGATTCTCCTTAATTCAGATCCAGCTATTATTCACCAATCCATCACCAGAATTTCAGATCTTTCTCTTAAGATATTCAACACATGAGTGCCCAGCCAAATAATCTCCTTTCCTTTTTATACACAAACCATGGCCAAAACCATAGAAACTTAATACAAGGGATCCAAACCAGGGTTCAAAAATTTAGATGCAAAAACCACGGACCAAACCATAGGTTCAAAAGTGTCAGACTAAATACCATGGACCACCCGTAAGATTTCCCACGTGTGTGCACTTTTCTCTGCATGAAAGTGTGTGAACTGGGGGTCCGCATCTTTTGAATGGTACACTTGCGAACCTGTACGCAACTTCCGAATCACACATCTGCGAAACTTGTTGATGACTGCATCTTTGAGATCAGGAACCTGCGCACCTACCATTTTTTTCCATTATGAGAGCCTGAACTTGTGATCTACTACTTGAGTGAATTTCCATCAAGGACAACACTTATGTCATCAAGCCAAACTAGTGCCATAATGCCAACATTCTCCTCTCTCCCAGTCACTTGCATCCAAAGGCAAAAGATAATGCATCATGGTAGACTAGGACATTTGTGGATTTGATGTTGTCTCGTTATGAGTGATTGCAGATATAGGTACATGGATGAGGCATGATGCAACGAAGAATGTGATGAACATGGAGAGCACATGAGAGCAGATTTGTTCATGAATAGATGAATGAATAATGCATTGAGGATATTTTTTTAAGAACAGACAATGCATGCAAGGAGATTTTTTCACGAATAGACAATGCATGCAAGGATATGTTTTCATGAACGGACAATCATGCAAGGAGATTTTTTCACGAATGGGAAAACATGTGAAGCATGCCAAAGTACATGTGAAGGAGCGACGTACACATGCAACATCAAGTGAAAACCAAGAACATCAAAGACTTCACACACCTTGCCATGTAGAGGGTGACACTATGATACACCAAGAGCACATCCATCACTCAGTAGAACTGCAGCTCGACATGGACACCACCAACAACATGAACATACCAGTACTGTCATGTTAATTCATGTCATGATTTATGTTGGCCACATCACTAATGTGGGTCATACTGTTGTAAATCAATGTAATTTAACATGGAAGTTCAAGAGACCCACATGTAAACTAAAGAGTCATGTAAGTTTGAAAATTCATGAAAGTAAAATAGTGATGAGGGAAGTCAAACAGTCACAAGGGCCAGTTTTACCCTTGGCTATAAATAACCCTCATTTGTACATGCAAAGGACTTTTCACCTTGGCTCCTCCTACATAGCCTTGAGAGTCTGTAATATTTTTTTTGAGGAGTGAGCAGTGGCTCCAACGCCCCTCTTAGTGCGCTAGTGATGTATGGTGTACTAATGTATCTTGGAACTGTTTGTAAGACTAATCTTCGAACAATTGTAATGCATGTTGCTTTAACCTGTGTTAAAACCATTGAACTATTTCAGTTTCTATAATACATATGTTTATGAAAATGTGTTGTGTAAGTTGTTAACACTGTCTTGCTTGCATGGGTTGCCTCACGGAGCACCAAACATAACCTTTCCCATAGCCTTGCTATAACAACCGTCGCACTCACGTGGACTACTCTGTTGAGTGTTGTACGTGTTATCCCTTCTTATGTGATGTGATTTCCGCATCAGTGTGGACTACTCCTCTGGAAGCTGCACATGTCCTGTCATGTTGTGTGTCTCTGAGAGAGTTGGGACTCTTCCTTTTTGACCAAAGACTCATTTTCACCCTCTCCCTCTGCGGTGAAATAACCTTGACACAAGTAACATAAGCACTCACCAGGCATGCGAACTGTGTTGATCGAAGACAAAGTAGACCACTCTCACTTGCTGACAAGCAAGAGCTAAGGCATATCTTTAATATAATGGAAATCGGGCCAGCGTAACAGATGGGACTCCTACACCAAACGGTGTGAGGTATAGTTGGGACTTCATACCAGGGAGATCCCTTGAATGTTGGTGGGTACAGCACTATCAATATTTTGACACTAGAAGGAGGGCCAGATGAAAAGCTAAGCCCGATACATCTAGTTTGAATCTCCTACCAAGCACATTTTTTGATTTTCTTCATTTCTACGAATCTCATGAAGTCAATAGTGATGAGATTTTTTGCGTACTTTTCTTCCTCACCCTTGAAGGTCGTGCTAATCGGTGGTGTCATACCTTGCCACCTACTTCTGTTCATTCCCTTCCCACTCTCCTCAAGGAGATCCATCAAGCCTTCGATAAGTGTAACCACCAAGATGTATATGAATGATCTCTTATTTAAGAATGAAGCCTAGTGAATCAGTTGAGGACTCTGCTACTCACTTCGTTCACCTTTTCCTCAAAATTCCTAAATGGTTTGTGGACCTTGACTTCATGAGCCAAGAGATGAAACACTTGGTTCATGTCTTCCGAAATGGTGAACCTCCTGATTTCCCTCCTTCCTCGACTCTTGCGGATCATGAGACCCCTCATTTTGTAGAGGAGGAGCCTAACACCCCATTTTTTCCATGTCCTCCTCCGTTTCTAGTCTTGAAGAGGCTACCCCCTCGTAGCGGTCAAAAATCTGAGAAATATGCAGAGCATGTTCCCATCTTGTCTTCTTAGTCGTCTCCCACTCTGTTACACAGTAATTTGTCACCGTCCCTGTTACCCCTTCTCCCGCACATTTGAGGACTTATTCTGGGACCTGTGAGAAGTGACATAACCTGGAAACACTTGCATTGCTTTCCCCCAAGTATGTCTTCATATGCCCTGAAGACACCTTCTGCAAAATACCCATAAAAATAGCCTTGTTTCCATTGGTGCGGTTCCACTGTGTATCACTCGTGCCAATGGGGGAAATCCTCCAAAGAGGGTGCGCCAACTGGCGCTCTATCTCAGAGTAACACTCGCGCCAATGGGGGAAATCCTCCAAAGAGGGTGCGCCAACTGGTGCTCTGTCTCAAAGTCACACTCGCACCAACCCAGTTGGGTAAAGTTTTTAACAAACAAACTTATGAAGGTTCTTCCTAACCCACTCACGAACTAAATCTATATTGATTTGGGTCAGTTTGGCTTTGAATCTCCATAGAAGGGAAGTTTTTTGCCACCTTCTCATGGAAGCTTCTTAGTGATAAAGCCAACCCCATGAATATTGTGGAAATCCTAACTCCTTCCCCTCTATCTATAAAATCTTGTCCTTTTGCCTTTGACAAGCTAGTTCCAAAGTCTCCAAGTTCCAAATTCTAAGTCCCGAAGTCTGAGAATTGCTAAGTTCATGCTACAAGAAGCCTTCTTCATCCCCATACGGCTAAATCTTAAGTGAGGAGATTCTTGTCCAGGTAACCAAGGAGAGAGAGGCTTGTTCCCCATCCCCAACGAGCTTTGCAAGGCATGTGTTGCTGATCACCCAGCCAAAGGAGGATTCGACGTCAGAAATATGGTTGTATTCTTCTTTGTTTATCAATAATAATAGACGACTATCATTATGGTTCCACTCTCTTTGTCTTTATAATATGTTTGAGTTATATCCTTTCTGATTGATATATAGTTGCATCTATTGAATTTTATTCTTGTATTTGTGTCGTTCTTTGCATGTGCAGGTGTCCGTTCACGAGGATCATGGGGATTGTGACTAGCCAGAGCAAAGGAATGGGAGCAATGACTCTTCTACAAGTGCTAGCGTTGGAATCCAGGTAGGCCCTCATCATCGGTCTTTTATTTGCAAATAGGAACCTACGTGTTAGCGTTGTTTGATTGTTGCTAGACCCCATTTGGGCTAGTAGGGATTGCCTCTGTCCACAGAGGGGATTTACCTCCACAACAATTAGGCGACTCCACTAGGGAGTTGGATTTTTGCCTTCTTGTTTGTTTTGTCTTGTTGTTTTCTTTGTAAACTTTAGACAGAGCCTGAAGTACAGCCAGATAGCCTTCGAAACGCTATTGCTCTGCATTAGCAAAGTAGATCAACGCCACTTTAGTCCATCTCCAGTTTGGTTTACGAACTGGATGGCTTGGAACTTGCCTTGTTTCTTGGTTGTTTCTTGGTTTCTCTTGCTTGATTAGCTTTCTAGATTGAATCCCTGTGTTTCTTCTTGCCCCTTGGTGTAACTGGGTACTGTTGACTTAGCTTTGGCTCTTTTGTTTTTTATTTTTCCATAGCAAACTCGGCTGGCACTTGTTTATAGTGTTACAATCATGCCATTTGGCGCAAGTTGCACATTAACAACCCGCGCCAATCCCTGAAAGGCGCTAGTTGTAGCCTGACAGTCGCGCCAGGCCTGGGAACTTTTGAAGTTTGCTTGGCTAAGAGCCCTATGAGCCTAGTTTTTGTTCTAGGTACCTTTTTTAGACTACTTGAGTGTGTTGGAGTGTGATTTGACTGGCTTTGATCGTTACCCTTTGGGTGTTTGCTTTTATCCATCGATTTCACATTTCTAGCCCTAGGGCATCTAGTGGCTTTATGTGTCGAGCCTTCCTCAGGTGTTTTGATCTTCTAGTGGTCCAGTCGACTCTTTGTTTGCTCCCTTGCACTTGTTTGGTGGTTGTAAATCATTTTGTTGCGTTATTTGGGTGACTTGCTTTGTCTTCACTTAAATTTCGCTTCGTCTCACATTGAGCCTAGATTACACGGCTCATTGGTGTCTTTGGGATCTTTCTTGTTCTTTGGAAGTTTGATTTGTGATTTAGGGAACTAAATGTGCTTGTATTGAATAGAATTTGTTTGTTGTCATTTCTCAAAGTTGTTTAGTGCATTTTTCCATCATCAAAAAGAAAAATCTCTTTTGCTTTGTATTAGTTAATGAGAATTAGAACTTTTCATTTCGATTAGTGATTAGTGATCTTAAAGAAAAGTTTGTTAATTTGCATTAGTTTCATTAGGGAAGTTCTTTGTTATTTTGTGATCGTTTCGTTTGCGTGAAAGCTCTTGATCTCTCTCGTAACTAGCATTCATTGAATGAATGACATATTTTGGCATATAGATTGCATTTAGGGAATTTTGAGAGATTACATACGGTAAGCCCTGAAAACTGAAACCTAATACAAGATCAACTTTAAAATAAATCGAATGAACCTAACAATGCATTGGAACATAACGCTCACTTTTTAGAGGTCTAGGCTAGAGACGTGCTCTAGCGTCGTTAAACCTAATCACTTTTGTTTCCACTCAAGGTTGGGTGATTCCTCCTTTTGTGACTCAATTTTGGTTTAGTACGGACTTGTGCTCCCACGTACCATTGAGTGTATGGCGAGACCCCACTAGGTTATCATCCTTTATCTACAGGAAGCTGTGTCTGCTACCTTATGACCTGTAACGCACCAAACACAGCATTTGGGAAGATTGACTGCCGTACGAAAAGTCCTTGGTTTTCATATGATTGCCAAGGTGTATATGCAGTTTTATGGATTGTCTATTAAACCTTTTGCCTAGTTCTCCAGAGTAGTCACTTTTTGATCCTTTTCTAACTCCCTTAAAGAAAAGGCTCACCTGAGCATTTGTCACTTCGAGCTCATTAAACATTCAAAGGCGACTAGAGTCATCTTTTTGTCCTTTTCTCGACTCTTTAAATATGAAAAGGTCAAGTTATGTCCTTGTGTCTTAAAATTTATTTACCCACGATCACACGCCTTTTTAGATTCTATTTGTTGGCCGTTTGATTGTGTCTTGGCTCTTTTTCAGCCCCATGTGTGATTTTTAGTTTTGATGGCAACTTTTCCAGGGTTCACTAACCTAGGAATCCCCTCTGATGGGAATCCTGATTATTTTCCTCCTTTTGGGAATGTTGGTGCTCCTTACATGGCAACGTTGTCCCTTCCTGGGTTAATTGTTGGGTTTCCTGTTTAGTTGTTCTCAGCCTCCGTGGTCCCTAGTGTCTCTATTACTAGTCAATCAGTTCCTCCAGCCGAACAACATCATGTTGATTCCAAGGTGGACCTCTCCCCTTCTTCGCCTGTTCCTACGTTCTCATCTTCTACTTCACCTCGTGAAAGTATGGATTCAAGTAACCAGGTGGCTAAGAAGAGGAAGAAGAAGAAGACGAAGAAGAAGAAGTCTCATAAGTGAGAGGCTAAAAGTGCAGCTACTGCCTCGAGTACATCTCAAGTCGGGCCACCTTCTGCTCCTCCACGGAAGGTCAAGTTTCCTTGTAAATTGTGCAAGGATGACCATCTTCTTTGTGATTTTCCTGGCCTTCCCAGAATCTTAGAAGTATGGTCTTGCGATCCGGCCTACCCCTCATCATCCTCTGAAGCTCATGGCAATGCTACCCTACCAACTCGCAATGGTAAGAATAATGTGAAGATTCGACTCCCCTATAGACTATGTGAAGGCAACCATCTCCTTCACCTTTGTCCGCTCATGGATAAAGCATTCATTGTTTTGGAAAGTCTTACAGCTTCTTCACCCCAACTTCCTGTTAGTTATCAGAATCTCTCTTCAAATCCTCTCCCTGTCGACAAAGAGATTGATTTAGATCCTTCTCTTGTCCATCCTCCTCTTTCCAAACCTGGCTGTGCTAAGCCTATTCAGGACCAACCATTATTCGGAGAGAGTGTCAACTTGGGGTCACCGCTTATTTATCACTCTGTTTCAGAAGAGCGTCATGCTCATGTTCTTCTCGTCTCGTCAGATTCTCCTAAGTCCAAAAACGACTCTTCTATCCCAGCTGATCCCGAGAGTCCTTCTTCGGAGCAGGGGAGCAATCATACGATTCCCCCACCAAGTAGTTTAGTCATTTCCTTCGACTAGAGCGACCTGACTGCTTTCTGCCTTCCATCCCATGTGCCTTTCTAGATTACAGTACATGCCTATGATAAGGCAGTACCTGGCACTGTCTTGGATGAGGGTGCATCTGTCAGTCTTATGCCTTCCACTACTTGGCAAGCTTTGGGCTCCCCACAGCTTGTGCCGGTCGCCCAGAATCTGATGGCATTTGACGGAGGGACCAGTCAACCATTAGGGATCCTTCTGCAGTTCCCTATTACTTTGCGAGGCAAAGCCATCTATATAGACGTACTGGTTACCCAAGGTGCTTTGGATTTCAGTCTTCTCCTTGGTCGTGACTATGTTTATGCCATGGGGGCCATCGTCTCTTCACTTTTCCGTGTGGTTTGCTTTCCACACGATGGAAGGATCGTGACTATTAAATAATTATTGTTCTTTAGTCCCTCAGTGCCTCCTGCGAAGTTGTCATCCCCTCTTGGTTTTTATCCACTGGTTGTATATGACCCGCCGCAGGTCAACTACGTGGCTACTTATCATGTGCCTGTATCTAGTGATGCTGCCGTCGTGCATAGTGTTGTGTGGGCATTTGGTCTTGACATCCAAGATGTTATCCTTCCACCGGGAGTGGCACTCTTGGAAGAAACGGCTTCTTGTTCATTATGATGAAGTTCGTTCAGAGCATAGTTCGCTTTCCTATGTCAAGCTCCTTAAAAAATGAAACTAGGTCCGTTCGGAGCATAGTTCGCTTTCCTATGTCAAGATCCTTAAAAAATGAAACTAGGTTTGGTCAGAGCATAGTTCGTTTTCCTATGTCAAGCTCCTTAAAAAATGAAACTAGTTCTGGTCGGAGCATAGTTCACTTTCCTATGTCAAGCTCCTTAAAAAATGAAGAGATTCTCACAGGTCACTTTCCAAAGTCTCCAAGTTCCAAATTCTAAGTCCCGAAGTCTAAGAATTGCTAAGTTCATGCTACAAGAAGCCTTCTTCATCCCCATAAGGCTAAATCTTAAGTGAGGAGATTCTTGTCCAAGTAACCAAGGAGAGAGAGGTTTGTTCCCCATTCCCAACAAACTTTGCAAGGCATGTGCTGCTGGTCACCCAGCCAAAGCAGGATTTGACGTCAGAACAATGGTTGTATTCTTCTTTGTTTATCAATAATAATAGACAACTATCATTATGGTTCCACTCTTTTTGTATTTATAATGATGTTTGAGTTATATCCTTTCTGACTGATATATAGTTGCACGTATTGGATTTTATGCTTGTATTTGTGTCGTTCTTTGCATGTGCAGGTGTCCGTTCACGAGGATCGTGGGGATTGTGACCAGCTGGAGCAAAGGAACGGGAGTGACGACTCTTCTACAAGTGCTAGCATTGGAATCCAGGTAGGCCCTCATCATCGGTCTTTTATTTGTAATTAGGAACCTGCGTGTTAGCATTGTTTGATTCTTGCTATACCCCATTTGGGCTAGTAGGGATCGCCTCTGTCCACAGAGGGGATTTACCTCCACAACGCACTCCAATGGAGGAAATTCTAGAATGGCTCAACAAGCCTATGGCGAAGACTCATGCCTCCACTATGTAAGAAGACATCACCATTCATAACGCAAGTCTCGAGTCTAATCTATGTCTCTTCTATCCTACATCTTCTATAAGCCATGACTCCTTGTACCATGACTCGCTTGAACCATCCACTTCACAAGCTAGTTGTTCATGCCCTCTTGATTCTTAAGTTAATGGCTCAAATTGAGGTCATGTGCAAGGTAGTATTGTTATACAAATGGAGGAGAAGTAACGTGAAGACACAATCAATTCCTCTTCTATGTTTCAAAATGGTTCACATCAAAACATTGAGCTTCCATTCTTGACCAATTCTCAATCCACGAATCTTGGTGAAACATCATGCACAATTAATTCTTTCAATCAACCTCCAGCCTTGGGCTATCATCACTCCCATGCTTCTATATGTTATGATGAACAACCAAGCACATCATGTGATCCTCTGTCATCTCATGTACACTCTAACTTAGATCTGGAATGTGCACCAGTCAAAGCAGACATCCATATCAAATCTTCCTTTGCAACTCACTTTCCCATGTGTCCTACCATTCATAGTGCATTGATATGCATCAGAGATACTCCACGTTCTCCAATTTATTCATCTGATGAGTTATCTAGTTGATCAACATAAGGTAGTGGGGTTGTCTATGATGAAAATAGCCTCAACGCGCAAGACTCTTTCCACTCGTCATCATCTTGTGTGTTGCATGAAGACAACTCATTAAGCCAACTTGTTGAAGCTAGAAAATTTGATGAAGCCTATGACAGAGATGGTTTTTATCCTAAGTGAAGTTTTCAAATAAGCAACAACAACCATCCTCAAGCCATGCATGATCTGTTTCACATCTCAAAATGAAAATTTTCAATTCTGGAAGTTTCCGGGATGTGCTACAGAGTCGAGTCACTTCAACGTTCGTTGATGGTTATGTCAAGATCTTGCAACTCTAGTAAGCCCCTCAAACCAAATCAGATCTTATTTCTCATGCAAAATCCATCTATCTACATGGTTGCACTCGATGTGGATCCATGTGTAAAAAGAAATTACTATTCTGGGTGTTAGTGTCAGTTAGGTCAGCCTGTCACTAGTGATAAAATATGCTCTTAAAAGGTGTTGTTAGGGTGTCAAGACAAATTTTTGTCATTTTAGTGAATCTTCGAATAAAAATTTGGTCACTAGCAGTTGTGTCTAGGTCACTACTGCTCCCTTCACTTACTCATGGTCTTCATCACTCATCATGGTCACTATCTTCTTCGAGGTATCATATCTTCATTTCAATGTCTTGGGTCATGAAATGGTTAAATTCCTCATTTTAGGTCATGGTCTAGGGTTTCACTCCATGTGTCATCATAATACCATTTATCAAAACAAAAACATGTCCATCATGCGATTTAGTGGGTAAATGGAGTTAGTAGCTTAGGGAAAGAAAAATAAAGGTAAAGGTAATGTTTTATTTCAAATAAGACAATGTTGCACTACACTACCTCATCTCATCATTTCTCATAGGGACATTTTGTATTCAAAATATGTTTCTAACCAAATGGAGAGTAATTTTACAAAAGTGAAAGAGGGTTTTGTCAACTATAGTCCAAGGAACAAAAACCTCCTTCACTTTATGCACAGGTATTATGATTTGAGAGAAATGCCCAATTTACACTTGCTATAGGAGAGTTGCTGCACTTCTGGATAGGTTTACTTTAATACCATTTTTCAGAGATATGGAGCAGGTGCTGGTAGTGATTAAGGACTATATTGTGTATCAAACATCATAATATTTCCAAATATACCACTTTCATTCCAAAAATTCTCCAGGAAGGTAGTCAAAAGTGCTCTGCAAGTTGACGTTGTGCTTTTGTTAGAAGCATGTTGTGTTTTTGGAGTGACCTTGGGAACACTCATTTTTCTCAGCCTCAGAGAGGCCATTTTACATGCTTAAATACTTTATGGACAACTAGACATCCTAATATTTCCAATGGCACCTTTAGGTTGTGATTTCTATTAGTGGAAGGCATCCAAAAGTTCTTTGCAAGTTGGTGTTGCGCTTTTGCTAGAGACACCCTGCGTTTTTGGAGTGACCTTGGGAAAATTATTTTTTATCCAAGTTGGAGTGTCCAAATTACATTCTTGAGGAATCCATATTGTAGCAGACTTCAAGATATTTCCAATGAGCTATCAAGTTCGAAATTTGGAGCAGATTAAGGCCTTCAAAATTGGGTTTCATGTTGGTGCTGCACTTCTGTGAGCTGCGCTATATTTCTGGAGGTGGCATTGCGCTTCATGAACTGCGTTGCGCTTCTGCTAACGGTGTTGTGCTTGGGATAGAGTGGCCTAAAACTTGCCAAAGCTCACCCAAACTTAAAATTTAATCTTGCACTCCTATTATTTTCTCTTCTAATCTGTTCAACAAGTAAGTACCATCATCTTACTCACTCTTTTCCTTTGGAAAAGCAAGTGTAAATGGTGAGTTTTGTTTGTATAGGGTTTATGTGAAATTTAATGCTTCAATGCTAGTGCAAATGATGGTTTTGTCAGATAGGACATTTCAAAATTTAATAGTTTCCATTTCATACCTCTGTGTATATGTAAATCATCATATCATCCACCAAGAAACTCATTTACTTTGAGTTTACATCACCTTTTCACAAACCCTAGCTCATACCTATCAATTTAAACAATTTTCCTAGAAGGACTATTTTTTAATTTGTCTTACTAATATTCCTCTCTCATTTCACTCCATTCAAACTTCCTAATATTTCTACAACCCCTATCCATCTCCCAAAATTCCCCTATCATCATCTCCCTTCCCTAACTTCCTCATTTCATCATTTCCTTCCTTGAGCAAGAAAACAGTCAGCTTAAGGCCAAACAACTAATCATGGAGAAAGAGAAATCTAGGATGTTGCAGCAAGGAGGCAAAGATAAAGAAATGTTAGATATGGTGAACATGGTGAAAAATAAAATAAATTTGGAAAAAATAATCCAAGAAGCAAGGTTCTCAAAGGGATTTGAAGAAGGAAAAAGAACAAATCCTACTCGATGAAGACTTGGATATCGAAGACAGAATTGCCTTGGAAATAAGTGAAGACAAAGAGTATTGGATAGGTAAGGTCAATGGCCACTTATATAAGCTTCTTGAAAAGTCCAATAGGAAGAACCAGCTATTGAGGCACATGGTCCACCACTATCAAACCAAAAACATGATTTGCAACATCAAGCTCAAGCAATTGAAAAACAAGCTAAAGGAAACCCTAAAGGACAAAAATGAGAGTGATAACTTAGAGATGATTGTTGAAGAATCCATGAGAGCATGACACAACTCATTTTTCACTTCATGACCAATTTTGAAGGTTTTCTAAGAATTTTGGTGCCAAATTCAGAAATTGGGCTAGTCACAGAAAAGCAGCACCTTGGTGCTACACTTTTTCCTAAGAGCTCCAAATGACAATTAAATTTAAAGTTTCAATAGTCTCTGTTTGCTATTGCAAAGTTCTTGGTTTTGTTATGATGACTGTATTCTGGTAATAGTGTTCTGAATGATCAGATTGATTGATTGTGATTTGCTTCAATGATGATGGGTTGTCAGTGATTGATTGATTCAGTTATGGTTGATTCAGAAAGTGATGATTGATTTTCAGTCATTGGTTGATGTAGATGTATTTGATGGTTGTATTTCAGTTATTATTCCCTGAGTTTCAATGTTATTGATGGGTCTAGTATGAAATTGGATGAAACAAGGCCTTCATGCATATTGTTGTGTACTAGGAGCATCCAGTCTGAAAATTTATGAAACGTGGTCCCTAGAGGAAGAAAGAAGGTAGTAGCCTTCTGTAGGTCGGCGCCTACGTACTAGTAAACATATCAACTAGTACAAGAGCTAGGGGGTTGTAGCTCCCTTCTAGTAATAACTGGAGAATGAGAGAAGGTTGTAGCCTTCTGCAGGTGGGTGCCTATGTACTGGTATGAGTCTGCACCAGTACAAGATTGTAAATAGATTTTCTTATTATTAAAAGAAGACAAAGATGATAGTAGGAGGTAGTTTTTACCCACATTGGGTTTCCACCTTATATCTTGGTGTTCATGTGTGTTGCTTATGTGTGATGCTTTATTCTACTTTTACTGCACCATCTAATAAATCTCTGATATACTAGTTAAAGTTCAATACATGTTAAATTGTCTAAATCAAAAGTTCTATGCATATACATTGTTTGCTTTAAATACAGTCGCGTGTACACGCTAGTTCACTTCACTGAAGTAGCGTATATAAATATATTTGGGAAATAAAAATATAGATATAATAATACTGATTCACACCCCTCTTACTATTATTTCCAATAGCTTCGTGCTCTATGATCCTCACCGTGTGTTAGCTTGATGGGGCCTGACCCAAGTTCAAAAGTGATTTAGCCAAACAAATCCCAAAACTACTGGCCCTTTCAGCAACAACCCATAGTGCGTGGACTGAGGTCTCACTCGAGGTAGTATGGGAGGGTGCTGGAACTAGGTTTCCACACCCTAGGGAGTCTTGACGAGGTCTATGAAGTTTGCGAACCCAACCTGTGAAGAGGTGCTATCGAGATCCTTTATCCCTACTATGCTATTATTATATATCTTGACTTAATTATGTGTACCTAATATTCTTATTAACCATTCAACATTCATAACAAGTGCGTACAATCATAAAACTATAAAGAGATGCATAAATACAACAGAAGCATAAACACACAGATCTACGAGCAGATGCCCAATATTTCATAATCAACTTATCTTTTATTAATCCTCTATTCAAGTACAATCCCAACTCCGCCCTGCGCACTCAGCTGTAGGGGTCCATGCACACAGCTGCGGACTATACTAAGCCTTTGCACACACAATTGTAGAGCCTCTTCCTACTACTACAACCCATGACTCAGACTTACAGACTCAGAGCTTAATTCCTCTCCCAAAACCCATAGTACTTCTCCACCACTCAAAAACTACCTTTTACACTTAGAGCCTCACTCTATTTATACAATCCCACGGTCCGCAGACCATGGGTAGGCCGACACATTCTATATTAAATTACGTTATTTTAGGGCAGACAACCCTAGACTCTCGTGCTCCGCGCCTGCATTTTGTAGGGTAAAGCCTTTCAATGACCAAAAATCAGGCTTTAAGCCCCAAAAACATGCTATGGGGGGATCCGTTGCCCAACAGGCCCCCAACATAATCATCGTGACTCATCCCAAGTCACTCGGCTGGTGCGGTGATCTTCACTCGGAGTCCATCCAGCAACTTCTGCGCTTCTCTTACATCTGCAACACACTCTTCTGTTGTCCGTTGTATCAATTGTGTGTGAATATCTAATGCATCATTGTCAAGGGCACCTTCTTGCCTTAGTGCATATGTACTATGCATTTGTGCCAACTTTCCCTCAACCATGGCAGTGACCGTGAATGCTTCCTTGAGCCAAGGTTGGATGTGCACTTTAAGCACTTCTTCTTTTTGGTGCATGGCGTCCACCTGTTCCTTGAGAGCCTAGGCCTCCTTCATCTTGGTGAGTCGTTGAGTAAGGGTGACCATCTGCGTGGTCCCCCTGATATTGTCATATGCCTACTGTAACTGCCATGCTTCTATCTCCAGATGCTGGATCGTTGGATCTTCCTACAGTGAGGTGAGTATGAAGAGGTATTGATCCAACAATCTCGTGTAGTCCTGTACAGAGTGCTCTATCACTTCCAAACCTGATTGAATGGCACAGTGGCGCTACTCTCTGACTTTTGGGGATGTACAGGGCTGTGTCTTCATCTGCAGCTCAGTCAACTACAAGTTTAGCTCCAACTAAACCTTCGCGGCCTCTTCTTGGGTCTTGTAGACTCCAACCGCTAGTTGGTGAATCTTTTATGTTTTTGGGAGTACCGTTGGTACAGTCAACTCCAGTATGCTACTACAGGCTTCCTCCACGGCCTATTCCAATCCCTGTGTGTGCACGATTAGGTTGTCGCGCTACAAGCTAAGTTGTTCTAAATTTAACTTCTTCTCACTCAAGACCTGGAGGGCGCGACCTTCCCTGGCACGAAGCTCAGCAGTTACCCCATCCTGTAGTTGGTATAGGGTTTCTCTGTAAAGGGCGGCCAAATTCAACCCCCCCACCTTCATTTGACTTTTCGTGGCCCCGTCGCACTCGGCAGTTGCTAACACTGCGCCTTCTGGTAATACAAAAGTGTTCATGGTGTGGGCGTGCAACATTGGCTCAGCTTTGGATGTAGCTGCCAAAATGTGTGGTGCCATCATTCCTGGGGGTTCATACTTGTAATGCCCGCAACTGCACTCTAAGCACCCCCAACATAGTTGTCTGCTTCGTCACTAGTTCATCAAAAGCATCCTCAGTGACATCGCGAAATGTTTCGCCAATGTCAAGAAGGTCTCCCTCAGTGAGTTGGATTGGGTTGGTGAAGGTCTTTGTGGCTTTTGTCTTTCTCCGCGAGGCTGGCTTCTCATGGACGCGTAGCCTCTTGAGTTGGGTCGATTTTGGTGCCGGGTCTGTGCATTCCTCTGTCTCTACCTCCCCCTGTATGTCCTGCTCTATGGAAATTTCCTGGCCTTCCTCGGTCTCTTTTGTGGCCGCGGTTGTGGTTTTTTCCGTTTGTGTTGCCACTGCTATCTCATCCACCTTCTGTTGCATGGTTGCTTCTTCTTCCTGGTGCCTTCTCTCCGCCAGCTACACAATGCGTAGCTTGGTATCCTTCTTTCGCTACTGTGCTGCGATATTTTCCATTTTTGCCAAGTCCAGGGCATGCAACTCTGGAGGCCAAGACTCCATCACCAAAAAGATCTCATCATCCATTGTGATGAATGGGAGCTTTGCCCATGTTCGTGCAGGATCCTTGCACACCTGGATATACAAGTTATGCATATCTGCCTTGAATTATGTCACACTCTATAAGTTGTTATGGACTGTAGGGGACAAACGTGGCCTGCGATTGATCCATGTTTGTATGCTCACCTCTACGAACACCCAAAACACCTTTATCTTGTGAATCCTCATTGCATCTTTTGTTGCCCAGAGTGAGGTGTACCTCGCGGCATAAGGTGGGTCACCCTCAACCATGGGAAATTGGTTGTCCTTTGACAGCTCTCCTGCAACCAATAGGATGGACAGGAGTAACCATGCATAGTGGAAGGTCTTACCTTGCTCCTAGGCCTCCTTGTAGTTTGTCAAGAACTCATCACAGAGGAACTACACCCAGTTGAACTGGACCCCCTTTGCGCATTGCTCTGCCAATGCAATTATAGACGCTGACACTTCGTCTGCATGGCATTTACTCATCAACTTGTTGGCTAGCAGTTGGGTGGCTAGGTGCACCCTTTGGTCTTTGATGCATACAATTACGTAACCTCGCTTCCTCTTCTCCAGCTTATATTTGGCCTTCATAGCTTTTGCGAGGGCCAAATCGCTGCTCTTTCTTGCTATGGTTGCAGGGTCATTTCCTTTGATGGGCAACTAAGAAATCCAATGAATTAGTTCGGCCGTGATGGGAATCGGCTCCTCCAACTAAAGATACCCATCATGTACTAGGCATAGTAGCTGCCAAATGACAAAAAAAGTGATGGGTGCATGGCGATAGTGGGGTATCCATCGTAGATGGAGTAGCCTAGCATTCTCTACACCGCGTAGCCATTTCTGCTTCAGTAATTTCTCTGTGGCCAACTATGGGAAGTTCTCGCAGTCCGCAAGGTCCCAGCCTTCGAACTTCATATTAGGTAGGTGAGAGAGCAGCCATCTAGGGAGAGAGATGTGGGTGGATGCCCAGATAGCCTGCATTGAAAGGAGATGCTTTTTATAACACTTACTTTCGGGAACTAGAATTGCTGGTGCTAGTTATGGATCAACTGATTCAACAACAACTGGTGCTGGTGGTGAAACTGCTTGGGGGCTCTACTGATTATATGCTGGTTCTGGATCAACTATAACAGATAAAAAATTGGATCAACAACTGCAACTGTCTTCAGCCAGTGTTCTCTAGCCTAGCCCTCTCCCTACGATCGAGCGTCTAAAGACAATGGCGAACCTTCAAACCTTATTTCATCAGGAAGGAGCGAGGTCTAGAGCGCACTCTTCGTGGCCTCCAAGTCCTTTGGTATCTTGGCTTTCCCCTTTCACAGTGGGATGTAGGGGGGTAACTTTATCGCCGAAGGCACTTGGGAGAAATTCTCTGCCTCATCATCCTGTGTTTCAATTTGGGTAATCAGGGCTTGCAAATCTTCCTCCTCCTCCTCCTCTGTTTCAAATGTGATGGCTTTTCCCTTCTCTACCATTGAAAATTTACTAAAGTGTGGGTTCCGTGGTGATACCCATACTGGCCCCATTGTCTGCTTATCTTTCTATGGTCACAGCGTGCGCGGTGACTTTGAAACCTTTGGTGTAGCTACCGCCTCTCCAAGCTCCTCCTAGATCATACAGGGCTCTGGGGTAACTTCCGCGAATCGCACTTTGGTTTTCGTAGTCGTCATCGTGTCTACACTAGATCTGTTTGGTTACGTACTCAAGGGTGGCAAGAGTGCTTGGTGCTCAATGCTTTGCACTGGCTCAAATATTAAACAACCAAGTTTTGCCTCGAGGCTAACCCGAGCGGTTTTATAGTATCATTTGAATTTGAATTCGACCATTGCCTCCACTTCTGAGTCATTAATATCTTTTTGGCGGTAGATCGTCCTGAATCTAGCTCTTAATTCCTACCTTAATTGCTCGTTGCCGACTACTTTCTTCTTTAAATTGGACCTCTTGTCATGAATAGTGACATCAACAGTCACCTTCCAGCCTACCCACGTAGCAACACATCCCCTTATGTGTAACCGTGACCCCTGTGACATACTGACCCTACGTGTAACCTCCTTCCGGTGCAGCTGTCCTACAGATTTTTTTATAGTCGCACACTCTCTTTCAACTATTGGGAGCACTGAGACTGTGCTTCCTACAAATAGACAGGTGGTCGCACCATTGGTGCGAGGCTTCACGTCACCTTCCAACCCAATCTGCGGGTCTTCTTAGTCACCCTCGCACCAGTCCACACCTCTCATTCTTCCTTATGCTGTGTGCTTCCCTGGTTACTTTGTCTAATAAGGTGTGGTCGCATCCATGGTAGTATAACCATAAACTCTCGGTGATAGTCTTCTAGTGCGGTGGTAGTGCTACCCATATATTGTCTTGTCCTTCGTTCGACGCGTAATGCTTGCATGATTTCAGTTTCTAGTTTTCTGATATCCACGTCCATTAACATGCTCTTCTGCTTCATTCATACCCGATCTTCTTCGAGTTCGTGAAGCTCAATGTTCCCTCACCGAATGGCTTCTTGAATCTACATATGGTAATCCTCGCGTGGTTGAATAATCTCTTCGCTCTGGTCCTCGCGTGTTATCTTAATTATGGAAGCTATTGTGTGAGTATTCTTTTCCCATGCTATGGCCTTGACTCTGCTCTTTGTCTTTGGAATCATTCCCACGCTCAGGTTCCCATGCATTGCCCTATAGGCCCATCGAACTGCTGGTATGTGCAGGTCCCAATCAATTCATTCTGCCTAGCAAACTTTGTTCATGATTCTACATAACTTTTTGAATGCTCCAATGTGGAATATTTTTTGTGAGTGTCATTTTTCCTATTGCTATGCCTAGTTCTGATTTTTTATCCTTAGCCTGGGATGTGCTTGCACAGCACACATCTACACCCATCGACATAGGTGGGCGTGCAAGCTGCTTCGTCCTGGTTTCCCGGCTCTCGTTTGATGCTAGAGACTTCCAAACCATAAGCACATCTATCTTCTATATTCACGCTAGTTCCCCATGGTCTTTTGATGTGTACTCCACCATCGTGCAGGTGTTCCACGCAACACCCATTCCAATGCACCGTACCGCTGATGTTCCAGTACTTCCCTTTCAATTTTTTCTAAGAATTCATCCATCGCTGTTACCCCATCATAGGTTGGCAGTTCCCTTGCTTATGTCATCACACACCGTAGTGATCTAATCATCATGTTGCAATTCAGTTTTGTCACTTCGTGCAACCGGTTCTGCGAGCATTCTACTTCTTCATCTGAATTCGAAGTACAGGAACTGTTGTGTTCCCATGATATTCTCCCATCTGCAGTTGGGTTCACCCAATCCTGGTCTTGCACCATTATCTAGTAAATGCAATCTATCTCATCATCACTGTCATCTTCGCGCACAGGTTCAGTGTAGCGCATTCCTTCAGCTGGATCTAGCGAAACTACTATGCATAGGGACTTTTTCTCGAATATCATCTTCCACTTCTTCAAGTTGATGACTCCATTCATATCAGTGGCCCATCCTATTCCTAGCAACGCAGGATAAGGATTGATATCATCAATAATCTCTATCACTTCAAAGTCCATTTGTGTGCTCGCGCCTTCAATATCAACTGTTACCCCTTGCAACCTCCCCATGGAAAAATCCTTATATTGGTTCACCATTTGTAATTGAATATGGGACCACTGTAACATGGGCCTGCCCATGCGTTCCCATGTTTGTTTTGGTAAAACATTTGCGTCTGATCCTAGGTCTCAGATTACCTGATCCATTTCGTACTCGCCAATCTGCGCCATTAATCTCATTTCCCTCCCGGTGTGCAATGCATGCTTCCCAAATTTCTAGACTATGTGCAATTCCCCTGATCCCGCTCACCTGGTGATCAACTCTTGTAGTCCCTTAACTGCCTTATTATCATGCAACAGTCTCATGCATGTCTCTAAAAAGGTAGTAAGAATAGAAGGATCCATTCCTGGCTGTGGTTGATCCTTACTACCTAAAGTAGAGGCCTCCGTAAAGCTCTTCTTAGCTTCCATAAACGTTCCTTTGCGCATTCCAATTCAAACTTAGGTTCCTTTGTAGGAGCCTTATGAACCCATGTATCCTCCTCGGGTTGCTTCCCCTTATCCTCTCTTGTGGTTGCACCACTTCTTAGCACCATATTCACATTTTGGTCTTCTTCACGTGGTTCAGATCTCATCATCTAGATATTTTGAGTCAGAGTAGGTTGTAGTACCCCTTTCTCATGCATATGTGTGATCAATGTAGGGAAATCAATCATTTCATGATCAAACTGAACACATTATGAACAAGACATTCTTGTTGGATTCATACAATCACGGGCGTAGTGTCCTGGTCCTCTACAATCGTAATAGATTAACTGTTTGTGGCCCCTTGCTGGCCCCATTCCTCCTCGTCCTCAACCTCAGCCCTGAAATCCAGCCTGTGCCATCCCTGCGGTGGGGTTGAGGCCTCGCGTTTCTGTTTGCATTCTATAGGTTAGGGTCCAATCCATCATCAACTCATAGCTACGACACGTATTCTTTTCATGGCCTACTGACCTGCAAAAATTACAAAACAGCTACTGGGGAGTCTTTGTATACTTCTGTAACAAATGACAGTTATCTGTCATGTGCTTTCCCCCTATCTAACAGATCATGCACCATAGTGTGGGTGTCACACTCGGCCCTGCCTGTGCCTCTGGTCTCAACATCATTGGCCCCCATCCTACCAAGTAGTTCGTGAATATTGGACAATGATCCTTGTCATGGCCCTGGCCTTTGCATTTTATGCACCACACTTCCTCGCACGCCTCTAGCCACGGTGCGCTATCCTGCTTCAAGCTCTGGATTTCCAGGTAGATATTCTGCAGCTGCGCATGGATTTGTTGAAATCCTAGCCCGAGATCCTGTATCGGTGTTTCATGCAACCTCATCGCCATTTCCAACACTTCAGCTTGGGTTGAAATCTTCTACTTTGACAGTGTTGTCCTCAGGAGGGGTGTCAAATACACCACAAACCACGCGTGGTGTTGCGCATCCGTTAGTGTCATATTAGCCTCACGGATTGTAATCTTCAGCTGGTGATACAGATCCCATGGGGTCTCACCTAGAAGCATCACGATCTCTTTAAATCCGATGATTAACTACGTCTCTGATTTTAGCCGGCTAAATTCTCTATTCAGTGCATTTTGGATCTCTGTTATTCCTGCATTTGGGTGATCATTCGAGTGCTTGATATACCATGTCAACACACGATCCTACAGTGCACTCACTGATGTAGCCTTCTTGATGGTGTCATCTGTGACCCCTTGTGCTTCCCACACTACTCTTACCATGAATCAGAATTGATTCGAATCCTCATTCCCTACTCCTTTGAATATGGGTATCTTGATCATGCTCGCCATACTGAACTACTAGTTTGGTGGAGGTGGTGTGCGCGAATATGGAGGTGGGTGATGGTGTAAGTGGAGGTGATAACTATGGAATGCGTTATCTTATCAAACTGACCGCACTTCCCGGAGAAACTCAAGCGAGATCTTCCTCGCTTTCTCGCGAAGGTGAAATTGAGGGACTGTTTCCTAATTCCCCGCTACCTCTCTAGATATTTCCGCTTTGCGTCATTCCAAACATTAATGTATTCGCATCACCCATTTTTCACATAACAACATCTTGATCCAGGTATTCAAAGATTTAATGTACTTACCTCGCAGTCCCTTGAGGAAACATCTTTCTTCTTCGTTATAGCTCACGGTCGTGTCTATCACAAATTCAGTGATAAACCTCCCTATTATCCGGTCGATCCAATGGTCCATAGCTCGTGCGATCTTATCTTTTGATGTCTCTAGTCTACGCACTAATTCTGGAGTACACACTATCAGTTGATCAAGCTTGTACCTTCCTTGGCTATCAGCTAACCTCGCAATCCACTCATATAGTTTAGAAGGGAAGGACACGAAGAAGATCTCGTTAATTTCCATATATACGTAGCGATCTAGCCACCTCTTCTCAGATATCTCTAGAGTTCTGTTTTCCTATGTCACGAACTCGTGAAGATTTTTGTCCAACCACTCTTCAATTTCTTCCTTTGTAGGGTTCCAATGGCATGACATCAGACATCCCTTAATCAGATCCCAGTCCCGGAAACAAAACCATTTGTTGGCTTCATGGGGCCTGACCCAGGTTTAGAATTGATTTAACCAAACAAATCCTAAAACTATTAGCCCTTTCAGCAACAATCCACGGTGTGTGGACTGAGGTCTCACGCTAGGTAGTATGGGAGGGTGCTGGAACTAGGTTTCTACACCCTAGGGATGTCTTGATGAGGTCTAGGAAGTTCGCAAACCCAACTTGAGCGCTTGTGCTGCTCTGCGTAGTCGTCTGCCCTTCGCAACTTGTGCGACTATTTCTACCCAACTCTATAAAGAGCGTGAATAGGTGCTATTGAGATCCCTTATCCCTACTATGCTATTATTATAGATCTTGACTTAATTGTGTGTACCCAATATTCTTATTAACCATTCAACATTCATAACAAGTGCGCGCAATCATAAAACTCTAACGAGATGCATAAATACAACAGAAGCATAAACACACAGATCTATGACCAGATGCCCAATATTTTAGAATCAACTTATCTTTTATTAATCCTCTGTGCAAGTACAATCCCAACTCCTCCCTGTGTAATCAGCTGCATGGGTCATTGCACAGAACTGCATACTCTACCAGGCCTTTGCGCACGTAGCTGCAGAGCCTCTTCCTACTTCTACAACCCACAACTCGGACTTACAAACTCAAAGCTTAATTCCTCTTCCAAAAACCATATTACTTCTCCACCACTCAAAAACTGGCTTTTACACTTAGAGCCTCACTCTATTTATACAATCCCATGGTCCATGGACCATGGGTAGGCCGACACATTCTATGTTAGATTCATTACTTTAGGGTGGAAAACCCTAGACTCTCGCACTCCGCGCCCACATTTTGTGGGGTATCTACCTTTCATTGACCAAAACTCGAGCTTTAAGCCCCAAAAACATGCTATGGGGGGGATTCGCTACCCAACATTGTGTAACATCCTTCTCCTCATATTTTTTCAAGCAGGTGAGCCACTTCAGCTTGCACTAATGGCTATGACAGGCCCTCACTATCTTGACATGACCAATGAGAATGACTAGATATATCTATCTGTATCAGATTCCCATCGTGATCCCCTCTCTCAAATCAGGAATCCATCTTCTCAAAGATCACAAGTCTTTCAAAACAAACATCATGAATTTTATGATCCAATCGCTAAATGGATGGAACAATCTTACTTGGCAAGTCATGTTACAGGTAACAACCTTCAGTCCTTCCTCGCACTCGCTATGAAACTTGGTGTAGAAGGACACCAATTCGTAAGAGGCCTCCAAGGCTTGTTGAAAAATAGTAGTCACTGAAGGGGTAAGCATGTGTCTTGGGTGGTTGTGACACATCTTTCTACCCAAATCTGATACCTTCTCTCTCATGTGTAAGTTTGTCAAGTTTTTTGTATTATCTGTTGCACACTGTTTTTTATTTGTTTTAATCACTTATATCTTTCTGGTTGCAAGTTGGGTACACTTACGGTGGCTTCACTGGAAGTTTCATTTCACTCAACCCCGACTGATTAGCATAGGAGTAGGAGTAGTATTTGTTGTCTTTCTTGTATTTACTTTTTGGTTTGCATGTTTGTTTTCTTGCTGACTTGGTTTGGTTTGTTTGCTTGCTCGCTTTGCTTGGTTGTTTTATTTTTGTTTTACTTTGCTATTTCTATTTCATTTTTTTTGTTTTCTTAGTACCTTGCTATTTTTTGTTTTTTAAATAAGTGCTACCCTCTACCGAGTTTTGGCTTTTGAATGAGAATGTGGTTGAGATATAAAGATTCTTGTGACACTGCAACACTTGGTCAGTCATGTGTCTGTCTTCTCTATGCTTGGTTATAACCTTTGGCCAATGAAGTCTTGATGGAAAATACAAGCCATCTGCAAGGGAAGCTTGGGTCCAACCATGAACTTGTGTCCACACTGGGAAACCCCATGCCTGTACTCAGCCTTCTGCTCTGTGTGTCAAGCTCATCCAACTAGTAGAAACGGAGAAGGGGAAAATCTAAATGAGAAAACCTATTTTAGATGTCTTACATGCTTCTCTAAAGGAACAACCTCTTCTACTCTCAATAAGTTAGGATCCCTCTTTTGCCCCAAAAATAAATAAGTGCCTATGCATAGTCCTCTCTAGAAAAAAGATAAAAAGGTGAAAGAAGAGAAATGCTTCAAGTGCAGAGAGGTGAAGCATGCAACTCCACCAAAATACTGACTAGACTCGCTGGCAGTGGAGCAATGCATGTGTTCCTGCATGACTTCGCTGGGGTACTATCTAGGCCTACTGGCAATAGAGCAACACTAGAGATGAAAACTTATGCTATGAAATTTTTTAACTCGCGAGCCAAATTACCCTTCCGGATTTCGAAACATTGTGATTAAGCTGAAACTTGTTGTTTTGTTTGACTAATTTGGTGAAATGTGAACCATGTCTTTCCATGGGGTAAGTGGGGAAGCTGAAGTAACCCACACAATGATTCAATACTCCTTGAAATACCTAGGCCATGTGTTGATAATGAACCAAAATAGAGAAGCTAGAATTCAACCAGTGTGTCACCAAGTGTTGTAACGACTGTAACACCCTCCAAAACCTTGGCCTACATCCAATTTCAAAGCCTTCCTTGGGTTTTTCCTTGATGTTTTCAAGCACTTGAGCTCACCCCATGAGCTCGTGTTGAGTCTTTGCACCCTCCTCACTTGACCATCCAACAGAAAACTTTTTGCATGTTGGTCACAATGTCATGCTTACAGCCATGTTCTAGCCGCACAAGGTCATGCTTCGTGTGTACAAGTTGTATTCGTTGTGTAAACATCCTTCACACTCACACACAAAGTTGTATGCACTGTCACACAAGTGTCATCACGGCCTTTCAACATTCTATTAAAAGTGTCATGCTTATCGCTCGCAATGTCAGTCGGTCACACTGAGTATACGTTATCTTGATGGTTTGCGGCATCTTGTCGTCAAGTCATGTTGAGTGGGTGTTTTCAAAGGTCACGTATGCACAATTTCACTCACTCACACACTTAGCCATTTTTCTGAAGTTCTAATGATGGATCACCCTCTAACAGTCGGACCCTTGCTGAGTTGCATTGCACATTTTCAACCCTCAGTGAACATGTAATGCTGCCAAGAATTGTGCAAAGCTTGAGGTTGTCTCCCAGATAGCTTGCATTGCGCAATCCTAGAATTGGCCTGACAAAATATCATCCAAAACATCGTAGAATTTTCTTAACAAGCCATCTCAATCTGTGATGCCCGCAAGCGAATCAACCAACCCTTCAGCTGGTCAACCAGAGAGTTTGACCAGGTAGTGACCCCGGGACTCACTCCCTCAAAAAATTGCGCAAAATATGCAAAGCATGCTTGTTCCACTAACTAAAGAAATTGCACAAACATGCCAAAGAGACACCATGTGTCCATCACTATCTCCCTCAAACAATTGCACAGTTTTTCCATCCAGTCACCCAAACAATCGGCCTACTGTTCTCTTGGAAAACTATGCAGTTTTCATGAACAGTCACTCATCTGCCCAACATCTTGCTCATCTTAGAAACTAACAAGGATGTTTAACAAGCCAACCTCCCAACAATTGTGCAGTGTTTTTCAGTAGAACTCTCGCAGCCCGCTACTAGCTCCCTTAAAAAGATGCACATTTTTTCCCGGCAAGCCTCATGTAGCTTGCTGCCAGCTCCTCGGAGGAATTGCGTATTTTTTTCTACCAAGCCCCTCTACTGCCACCACTACTTCCCTCAAAAAATTGTGCAAATCTTCCCACCAACCGAGCCAGATCCCGCGAACTATCACCGTTGATACGAATTGTCCATTTTAATCTCCTAGTGACTTCCGGTAGCGCCCAAAGCCCGCATCCTGACTTGAAATCTACCTTGCACAATTTCAAGAGCTTTCTCCTCTCTCCCATTCACCTGCATCCGAAGGTGAAAGACAATGCATCATGGTAGACTAGGATATTTGTGGATTTGATGTTGTCTCGTCATGAGTGATTGTAGATACAGGTACATGGACGAGGCATGATGTGATGACAAACAGGATGAACATGGAGAGCACATGCGAGGATATTTGTTCACGAATGGATGAACGAAGAATGCATGCGAGGAGTTTTTTTCACAAACGAACAATGCATGCAAGGATACTTTTTCGTGAACAGATAATGCACGCGAAGATATTTTTTCACGAATGGAAAATCATGTGAGGATATGTTTTGTGAATGGGCAAACACGTGAAGCATGCCAAAGTACAAGTGAAGGAGTGACGTACACATGCAACATCAAGCGAACACCAAGAACATCGAAGAATCTGCACACCTTGCCATGTAGAGGTGAAGCTATGATACACCAAGAGCACATCCATCACTCAGCATCACTGGAGCTCGACATGGACACCACCAGCAACATGAACATATCAGCATTGTCGTGCTAATTCGTGTCATGAGTCATGTCGTCCACATCACTACTATGGACGATACTATTGTAAATCAATGTAATGTAAAATGGAATTCCAAGAGACCCACTTGTAATCTGAAGAATCATGTAAAGTTGAAAAGTCATGAAAGTCAAATAGTCATGAGGGAAGTAGAACAGCCACAAGGGCTAGTTTTACCCTTGGCTATAAATAGGCCTCATTTGTATATACAAAGGACTTTTCACCTTGGCTCCTCCCACATAACCTTGAGAGTCTGTAATATTTTATTTAAGGAGTGAGAAGTGGCTCCAATGCCCCTCTTATAGGGTTAGTGATGTATAGTGTACCGATGGGTCTTGGAACTTTCACTTAATTCAGAACCCTGATAACAAGCCAACATGTTTTCACACATGTATTGTAATTGTTCGTAAGACTAATATTGGAACATTTGTAATGCATGTTGCTTTAACTTGTGTTAAAACAATTGAACTATTTCGATTTCTCTAATACATATTTTTATGAGAATGTCTTGTATAAGTCTTTAATGTTGTCTTGCCTACATGGGGTGCCTCACCAGACATCAGACAAAACTTTCCAATAAACTTGTTATAACGACCATCACACTCGCACAGACTACTCAATTGAGTGTTGTACGCGCTATCCCTTATGTGTGTTGTGACTTCCACATCCGTGTGGACTACTCCTCCAGAAGTTACACATGTCTTGTTGTTTTGTGTGTCTCTAACAAGGTTGGGACTCTTCCCTTTCAACTAGAGACTCATTTCCACCCTCTCCCTCTATGGTGAAAGAACCTTGACACAAGTAACACTAGCACTCACTAGGCATGTGAACATTGTTGTTCGAAGACAAAGAAGACCACACTCACGTGCTGACAAGCAAGAGCTAAGGCATATCTTTAATATAATGGCAACTAGTCCATCGTACCAGATCAGACTCCTACACCAAATGGTGTGAGGTGTAGTTGGGACTTAATACCAAGGAGATCCCATAAATGTTGGTGGGTCCACCACCGTCAACAAGATGCAACATAATTTCTCAAAGATTATGAGCACTTTCTATCAAGTCACTTCATCAAGTTAGGACACTCAATTTAACCATATGCCATCAAGACATGACCAAAGGTAGTAAGAGATCTATAATGAAAATCTCATTGGTATACCTCTAACATCAAGGCTACCATGCTTATCATGATCAATGAGACCAAGTTAGGTCATTCAATAAAGCTTTACCTAAACAATGAGAGTGTCAATCTCTCTTTCCATATGCTTTCATCATGCTTATCACAAGCATTAACAATAGGCTCATGTATAGGAGTCAATGATCTATCCTTCTATATGAAATACATCATGACAAGTATCAAGAGTATCATTTACTAAACTCAAGATGCTAGCCTTCCTTATAGGATCGAGATGTCCAACAGATTGATGTTAGCCAATCATCAAGTGTGTCAATGTATCAATAGTAGATAGCCTCATAGAATTAAAGAAGATAAATTTGTTCAACACCAGGTTCATCATTTCACCATAGGAAATGTGGATCCAAGTCGCTTTCATATGCATGTATGAGCCATCAAATAAAGAGACATTATCATCATACTTTAGGGCTTATCGAGCCAACAATGTTATTGCTGAAATACAACATACCATGCATACCTTGTGCTATTCAAATACATGTGCACCTTTTCATTAGATATAGGTTTCTTGAAGAACTTTTTCATCGTTTCGTCAAGTACCTCTTTACCTCTTTCCATATCTAGTTTTTCTTTCCTGCATCCCAAAATGATCCTTAAGAAGGATCTACTCATCACATCTCATCAAGGAGGTTAGATCCATATACTCAAATACATATGCAGGAAGTATACGCAATAAACATAATCATCATATCCATAAGTCTAAACAAAAGTAAGAGACATCATAAGTCAAGAAATACTTATCTTCAATGAGAGGTGATCCTCTCCCTCTTGAACCAATCTTCAAGAGCCATCAATGTCCATGGTCCATATACCAATGTTAGCTTCAATTATCCAACCAGATCTGCTAGGGATTATCCCATCTAGGGCTTCATAAAATCTTTGTCAAGTGCTTGAGCATCTTCACAATGACCAACTAGGTTCCATACTCATATTATTTCCATAAACTAGTGTTTTATCTCCAACCTAACCTCATAGAATCCATCAAACCCTAATAATTAAGTTGCCTAAGGTTTTCTTCAAACCCTAGAATTATTTTAGGTCTCTTCTTGCTTCCATATAAGGTGTCATCATTGTGGTGATTTCCATGGATTTTCTTCAGCCCAGCTCTAATACCATGTTAATTTTTCATAGGGATACATTATTATTTTCTTTGATAATTGCATTTATTAATTAATACATTAAGTTCATGCCATATCATCAATACAATATTCAAATTCATCAACATATGCAATTATATAGAAAGAACAATATCATCATCATCAATGCAGGGGAACATAAAGGAACAATAGAAGAAAAGCACGCACACACATAGAGACACCAGGATTGGTTCAAGACTAGGGAAAACCCCACTATGGGTAAAAGCCTTGCAAATATTCTTCTTCTTAGATCATCACTAAATGATTCAACAAAAGAGAGTACAATGACCCATAACTTGATATATCCAACAAAACAACTATTATATCCATGAAACATATCTAATCATGATTATAATTAAAACCATAATTATGATGGTTGTAATGTGTTGTAACTAACTGTAGTCAATTGCTATATATTATTGAACATTGTTGCCACTGAGTGGAATCTTTAGAATATTCAAATCTCATCATTAAGTCTTGTTGTATTGGTTGCAACACCCTCCAAAATTTTGGCCTGTACTCAAATTTCAAAGCCTTTTGTGGATCCTGTGATTAATCGTTCCTTAGTCACTTATTGGTAAGTTGGTGACCTCAAGCTCCCCTTTTCAATCTTAAGATTTGTTCATTCTTTTATCTTTCTACAGTATGTGTCATATCTGGGGAATGGGGATTATCACATGTTATGAAAAGGGAATTTTGTTTTTTCTTCAGTGCTAAATATGCCCAGCCTCCCTTAAAATTCAAATTGTGCAGTTGTTTCCTCCAGTGTCCTTCCCTCAGCTGGAACCCACTATCTCCAGAAACTATGCAGTGGTGTCCCTCAACTGCCCAGTCTTCCTTGCATTCTAAAACTGCACAGATGTGTACTCCTAGGACCTCATCCCAGAGCAATATCTTGCATCCTGAAACTACGCAGTGTTGTCCCTCAACTGCCCAGTCTGCTTTTCATTCTGAAGCTACACAGATGTGTCCTCCCAGGTCCTCATCCTAGCAGTAGTCATTTCTCGCTGAAACTATGCGAATGTATCTCTCAATGACCACAAAGAAGGATGACATGCTATATGACTCTCAAGGAGTTGAGTAGAAAGATAAGCAAACCAAGGAACCCAAGGTATGATAGAAGATTGGGACCACATGAAGACTCCATCTGATGCGTAACCCTTTGGAGGGTAGGTATGGAAAACAAAGCACATATTTTGAAATACATGTTTAGTGTAGCTTGAAGGACTGCTTATCATTATCACATAATTCTATCTTCAATGACATGCATAGCTGTAAACACTATCATGCAAGTTCCATCAAGGTCATCCGAAGGTCTATCCCAAGTATCACACTTGTCGCTTCTAGCTCTAGACAGTCCCACAGAGGGTCATGCTTTGTTATGTTGTCCTGGTGGTTAATGTTGTCAAAGTATGTTAAGTGTGTGATCACATTTTCAAGTCCTCACAAGCTCACTTGCCTCTCGCACTTAGCCATTTTCCTGAAAATATCTATGACTGAACAAATCCACTTCATCATACCCTAACTAAGCTGCATTGTGCAGTCTCAACCCTCAGTGGTGTTTCTATGATATCGAAAACTGTATAGTGCTTGAGGTTGTCCTTTGTTCAGTTGCAATGTGCAGTCTCAACCCTCAGTGGTGTTACTATGCTATCTGAAACTACACAGTGCTTGAGGTTTTCCTCCTAGTCAGTTGCATTACGCAATCCCAAATGTGAGCATCATGTCTTCCTTCCCAGATGTGCAGAAACTGCCTCAAGGTCCAACCTGGACTGGGCACTTGGCAAGAATAATAATCAAGCCTCATTCCCACTTGTTGGAACCCCACATTACACAGAGACCTGTGCCTGCATTTCTCCCTAACAATGCACAGAGGTATCCTCCTAGTGACCTCCCTTAGCTGAGACTCACTTCTCTAAAAAATTGTGTAGAACTATCCTCTGGTCCCTTTGTTTTCCTACCTTGTCTTCCCTCTAGAAACTGCAAATAGGTTTCCCTTAAGGTCCCACCTTACAGCTGCCACTAGTGTCCTCAACTATGCAATCCTACCTCCCAGTGGCCCCTATGCAATTTTCCTTGATAGTGAAGATTGTGCCCCAGAGTTCCTCAATCGAGCCCAAGTTGTGCTCTGCGAGGTCTCAGTGACCAGCCCACCTCCCTGACACCTGGAAATGTGCATTACGTAATTGTTGGGCCCTCTTCCCATCCTATCATCTATACCAAGCCCAGAACATGGAAGACAATGCATGCATCTTAGACTAGGAGGTTTTGGATTTGATGTTGTCTCATCATGAGTGAAATGCAGGAATAGGTACACTAATGGACCATGGTGAGATGATGAATAGGATGAAGAAGGAATGCACATGTTTCAAGACTTACTTGTAGTCAAACGGATGAGAGAAGCACAACCAAGAGCAAGTGACGAGAACACATACATACAACTGTCTTGTAAGACCAAGGTTGTTGAAGACCCTACAACATCAAGCCATGAAGAGGAGAAGACAAAGAACACCTGAGAGTACATCCATCACTTAGCAGTGCAACAGCTTGACATGGACACCACATCCAGCCAGAACATGTCAGCAATTTTCATGTCAAGTTGTGTCATGATTTATCAAGGCCACATCACTAATATGGGCCATATCTGTGGTAACCGAATGTAATGTAAAGTGGATGTCCAATGGACACACACATGAATATGCAGAGTCATGTCAATTGAAAATTCATAGGAAGTTGAACATTCATGAGGGTATTCCAAGAGTCACAAGGGTCTGGCATCACCCTTGGCTATATATACCCCTCCCATTGTGTGAGCAAGGACTTTTCACCTTGGCTCCTCCCACATAGCCTTGAGAGTAGACAATCAATTCTTTGAGGAGCGAGGAGTGGCTCCAATGTCCCACTACTAGGACTAGTGATTTATGGTGTAGTCTTGGGACTTTTTCTTAATTCAAAAACCTATTAAGGCCATCACGTTTTCATGCACGTTTTGTAAATGTTTGTAAGACTATTCTTTCAGCATTTGTAATGCATGTTTGTTTCACCTGTACTAAGATATTTGAACTACTTTGGTTGTTTTAATACTTACATTGTTGGGAATGTGTTGCATTGGTTATCACCATTGTCTCATCCCTGTGGACGTCTCTGCAAGATACTAGAAAAACCACCTTTGTGTATTGGTTATCACCGTTGTCACATCCTTGTGGGCTACTCCATGGGATACTCAATAGACCATATTTGTTTTCTGATTATAATGACCATCACATCGGCGTGAACTACTCCATTGGTTGGTGTACATGTCGTCCCCTTCACTTTGGTTTTAAGAAATGTCATATCCGTGTGCACTACTTTCATTGGGTGGTGTACATGTTGTCCCTTGCACTTCAGTTTGAACGAATGCCACATCCATTGTGGACTATTCCACTGGATGCCAAGCAAACCTTTCAAGTTTGTGTGTGTCTCTTCCTGGGTGGTGCTATTACCTCTCACATAGAGGCTTACTTTACTCTCTACCTTTGCAGTAAGAGAACCGAGACACAAGTTACATTACACACTCACAAGGCACACTTACCTTGTTGTTTGAAGATACTAGTGCAATGCTATCATGTGCTAACAGCTAGAGCCAAGGCATATCTCTAAGTATATGGAAATCAGGCCTTTATACCTGATGGGACTTCTACACCAAATGGTGTGAGGTCTAGTTGGGAATTCATGCTGGGGAGATCCCTTGAATGTTGGCAGGTTTAATACCATCAATAAGTCTCTGACATAGGGAGGAGGAGTTGTGTGAGCGTCTATAACAGTCCTGGACGTTCTCTACAGAACTAGAAAACTTCGTTCGGAATAAATATGTACACTCCCAGGTGAACTAGATGAGGGCGTCCAAGGCAAAACATACCCAGATCTACCTCAAACCCTGGACACTCGCATAAGGCTTCTATGCAAGCATCTGTGGCAGCCCAGACACTCTCAAGACCACTTTGTGTGAGCATATAGGGACTAATACAACCCTATCTGTCTCTGAAGCCCTAGACACACTCATAAGCCTTTGTGCCAGAATCTAGGGCTCTTTGGACATTGTATAGGCCACTATGTGCCAGCTTATAGGGACTAAAATTCCCATTTCTATACCGGTGTCTGAGATCCATAAAAACCTAGATCAATGTAAGCTTCGATCTTGAGATTTCAGACCCTTACACGAACTTTCCTCCAATAGACCTATGTGAACCAAGAAAATAAGAGAAGAGAAGATGGCTTGATAAATGTATCCAAATGAGCTTGAGGTCACTTCTATTTATAGGATTTCATGAGGGTCCACTTGGGGTTGAGGCTGCCTTCTCCAATTTAACATGTGCTTAGGGCTGACCTAACCCAATATACATGAGTGAATAAATAAATTCAGAAACCAAATTTCAATTGTGCAAATAAGGTGATATTTAGGTTTATTTTGGTCCTCTCGAAAAGAGCAATATAAACAAATCATCATCTTGGTCATATGATATATCCAAGGTGGAATTTTACCATAGTTGACTTTGTTCATCTTTGTTTATTTCAACACACACTTTCTAGTGTTGTGGTGACACAGTATGTTGACCATCCTCATGGCACTCATCAAGTGTTTTATAATATTTCAAACACTTTCCTTTCATACTTACAATTACTTGTCGATCATGATACCAGTATATATATTTTAACTACCACTCATATCATTGATCACATTTATGAGTGGCATAGACAATGGAGCTTGTGTAAAGGTCCAGAACTTGATGATCAATTTTTCATGGATTGATTTTTGAAATCTCCCCTTCCTTCCATTGCTAAGAATTTATCTTAAACATTCCCTTGAACTAAGGGCAGATATTATTCAAAAGGCCATGTAGTACAACAATCAAATTATTTATACATTTTCATCCCCGATGCTCCTCCCTCTCACCTTCGCGATCATTTTACACTAGGGGCATCTCATGTTGTTAATAGTGTGGTTGGATCCATAGCATACCATCAAGATTCCCCATATCCACAAGGACGCATGGGATATGGACAACCCTTGGGAGGGCCAGTACCTCATACACTTATCCTCCCTTTGATCCTTCTCGCATTACTTCACAAGGACGCATAGGTACCTCTTACACATATGCCCATCTTTATCATCTTGTACCTGGGCCAACATATACTAAACATACCTATTATAATGTAAATTTTAACCCTTATTATTTGTATCCACCATTAAGTGCTCTAGCCCCTTCCACACCAACTCATGCCTCAATAGGTACCTTCTCAACAAGGTTAGGTGTATGCTCAACAGAACATAGCCAAGCCCCCTAATTAGAAGAAAAGGAACAAAGGGAAAGGAAAGAAAAATGATCAACCTTAGGGTAACCAAGGTAACGAAGAAAAAAATCCCAATGCCAACTAGGGTGACAAATCTAATGCCACAACCCAGCAATAGGGAAACCAACCCAAGAAAAACAAGGCTCTTTGCACAAACAAGGCTTGCACATGTTGTGGTTCACATGTTCATTACACACACGAGTGTCCCCTTCTCCCTAAGATTCATAGGTTATGGGAAAATGAAGAGATTTCAACAATTAGGAATCGACCTCCCTCTACTTTTGATCCACCCCCTTTGTAGTTGGTTGTGCTTAAAAATACCTTCCCTCACCAAGGGTACACGGCCACTCATGATGGCCATAATGTTTCTTTTTCTTTTCCTCCAAACCAACTTGGGAACGGAACATATCAAATTCTTATGATGGATTTTGTTGACATCAACCTATCCACTTGGTAAAGTTAGTATGGACCTCCTCTTGAGATGAAACCTCCACTGATCACATAGCCTTTGTCATCATCAAATGGTACCCTATAGATCCCTCAATCAATGGTTGAGGTTTCTCCTAAGATCACCAAGGGACCAGTATGTTGAAATTCCACCAATTCCTTTTCATTGGAACCCATCATTATAGAATTGTATATGACTTGACACAGTCTCCTACTTCTATGTTAGTGTTGGAAGTCCTCTAGACGTGTCCTTCACAAGACAAGGCTCTACTCTCTATTTTTGGTGTTGTGGATCCATCTAAAAATTGAATGATTTTCTTTGATGTCGATAGAGAAGATACTCCTTGTCTCCCCTCACTTGTTGCTTTCCATATCCCTGAATCCATCAAGAATTCCATTATATAGTGGTGTATCATTGATGAAGGGGCATCCACATGTGTGATATTTGCTCAAGTTTGGAAACAACTTGGATCACCAGAACTTCAATTATCTACGATCACACTTACATTGTATGATAGTCATCCCTCACAACTAGTAGTTTTGTATCAAATTTTCCCTATCGAGTTAGCTAGCAAGTAAATCTTGATTGACATTGAGGTTACTAAAACCCATTTTGAATATAACCTCTTGCTATGATGTAGTTTCATGTACTCCATGAAGGTATTCTATTTATATTTCTATTGTATAATGAGCTTCCACCATAATGGGAATATTGTCACCATTGATCAGTTGATTTAGTACAATCCCAAGAATTAGGTTCATCCTAAGAATTTGATTTCCTTAATAGTTGGAAATGATACATTTCCTTCCTTAAATGATATTAGTCTAAGATTCTATAAATATTCCTCATTGCTTGGGACATATTATGGCTCTCTACCTATTCTGACTACACCTAGAACCTCTTAGGTATGCATGGTGTCCCAGTCACAAGTTTCTCAGTAGCTTGGTCCTTATCTCCAATAGCCATATCCTCATAAATACACTACTCCAAATTAAAATAATGTATTGAGAGGCATTCCTCCTAGTTATTATCAATTCGGTTAAATACCTTTTTAATTCCTAGTTCAAGGAATATTCAACACACCTTTATGAATTTTCTTCATCTCTGACATAGGGTAACCCCTACTTACCCATAGTATGCATGACAAATGCATAAATCCTGTTTGTCCCAGGAATTTTAACTTACAAGCCGAGTTAAATCTTTAATATTAAGGTTAAAGTCCCATTAATCAATTCCTATGCGGAATAATTTACCAATGCCCAAAATAGGCTAACCCTTAAGAAATATACACTTATCAAGTCTTAATCACCCCTCAAGCCTTCAAATATGACTTTATTTAACCTTTCATTATAATCCATCCTATCGAGACTCATTCACCCTTCATCAGCCCTTATTAAACCTTAGTCGTATATATATAAGCTTTCACGTCTTTAACATTGGTTATATATATGTTAACGCATAAACCCTTTATCCTTTGATAATATTGGACTTACATATAGTTTAACGCATAAACCCCTTATCCATGCTTAATTCCATTATAAACCATTTACAAATGAAATACCCGCAAAACATACTTTTTTCGTCTTTATACGACCTATGCACATTTACTGGGGTTTATCTTTATTGCTAATCACAATCGCATCCTCTGTGGGTTTCATTAACACAAGCCTCTATCGCATCCGATATGCAATAAAGCAATATCAAATTTCAAAATCTATTAACTACACCCATATAACTTATCGAGTCCACCATATCACCTTTCCACTACACCACTCCGATCTCTGAAGCCCCGATCGCCGATACTTCCAATCGTCGATCAACGCTTTATCGCTATCGGCATATCGGCCACATCACTATCGCAATTTCTATTGTCATTGTCCTTTGACCTCTCCGATGTCCGATTTGCGATTAGATCGTGATCGTTGATCTAGTTTCGATCCAATGGTCCATGATCAATTGGCAATCGCTCATCGCAACTGTCCAAAGCCCAATTTCGGTCTATCCATAAGGATTTCATCGATGTTATTTAATCTTGGCTATTGATCTTCCAGATCCAATGGTTACTGTGCACCAATACTTCACTTCTCTGCTCTTCTTCTTTACTTAGATTGCCACTTCTTCAAGGTTTCTGTGGTTTCTGGGTTTTCCAAAGGTTTCGCCTTTCGCTCTTCTGATGCTCAATTCATTCCTGCTTGAGCTTATCTCTATGATTTCTATATCACAATCATTCCATAGCATCACTTGCTCTTCCAGTTGGGTCCTATGACCCTTTACGCTCCTCTGTATACGCCTTGATCTGCCTGCATATATTTATATTAAGCAAATCTTTGATAACACATAATACATCATTTTGTATTTGAAACACACATTAATACAGGTTCGAATCACTCCCTGCATATATATAAACATATAACAATGATTACATATCAAGATTCTATCTCTCTAGCTTGATCTTCTGATTACAATGGCCTCTATTTGCAATCTGCCTGTAGGCTTAAATCCCACTCTAACTAGCTTAACCAGCTAATTATCTAACTCTCTAACCCATGTATTTGCCTTTTAGGCTTACGTTTATACAAAGGGATTCTAAAACCAATTCCTGCTTTAGATCCATAGATTCCTCAAAAATCCTAAAATCTCTTCCTCATCCCTAAGGATCCTCTCTAATCCATAAAATCATGAACTAACTCCTAATTGAAAATTATCAATTCTTAATCCCTCAATCTCTGATGTTCTCCTACATTGGAGAACATTTACAAATATGCCTCACAATATTCAATTTATTCCCTATTCTCATTAAAATCACTCAAATTCCTAAATAATTACATTTAATTCACACTTAGGAACCCCACTTCCTTAAAAACACAACACTCCTATGTATACTAAAATACAATGATTTTCCTTGAGCTGAATGCTCCTACATCAAAATCCCAAAGTAGAAAATTTCATGATCTCCTAATCATGTGTGTTCATAAGTTGATAAAAAGCCTCCAAGGTCCCAAACTTTAGTTTGTAGCTGCCCAAACAGTTTGTTCCTTTGTTGTTGTTGTATGTCTGTTGTCTTCTGTTTCAGCTTCCTTTCCTTGTCAATCAGGTGCATACTCTGATTTATCATGCTTCCTGCTGCTATCATTCTCCTCCATATGGACTACTTCATCATCAACTGCCACATTTCTTCAATCTCTATTTCCATCACATCCTTGGACTGGTCCATACTCTGCTACTTACTTTTGTCTCTTTCTCTTTGCTTCAGGTCATTGCTGTTGTCCACCAACTCTTCAATCTGTTGTTGGTTACTTCCACCATGTAGTTGTTGGTTCCTTACTATCACCCTTACATCCTTACCCTCTTTCATGATTATCACTTTCTGCACTGAATCATGACTTTCTAGCATTCTCTCCAACAATTGAGCATATTTGTTCCATGGATTACATTCTTCCATAGAATCTTCTTCTTGCATTTTTATTTGGCTGCTCATCTGTGTCAAATTTCCTCCAGCATCTGCAATGAAATCTGCACTCACAAAAAAATTGCTAGAATAAAAAACATAAGGCTTTTGTTCCTTATCTTCCTTTGGCAACAATTTAGTTTGCTACTCTATTTTATCCTTCTCTATCAACACATCAGTATGCTTATTTGAATTCTCAAAAGAATTCATGAAACGGTCAACTAGTCTCTCCTCCATACTATCTGTTCTAATGATGTCTTTCTTTCCCTATCCACTGTAGCGAAATTCTTCATTCTCATTCAATTTTGACTATACAACTTGAACACTTACTTTTTGGTCTTCTAGCCTTTTCTCCAAAAGATTAACTCCTTACACAAATTTGCCATCTCACTTGGAATTTCTCCCAAAATCTCTGTACAATCCTCACTATCTTCTTCTTTGTCACAAGCATAACTTATTGACACTATTTCTTCATTCTTGATTAGAATAAAATTCTGATCCTCCATCTCTTTGATAGCTTTAGATGTTTGTCCAACGCTCTCCCTTTGATCATTTAAGAAAATCAATTCCTCATTATCTTCTTTAATAGCAAATTTCTTATCATAGGACACAACTATCTCATCTCTATTGAAGATATTTCCTCCATTAAGCATGGAATTTATGAGCTCCTTTTGATGTTATAACTCAACTTCATATTCATTTGAAAGGTAGTCATCATCATACTTTACCTGGCAATTTTCAGCTTCATTCAAGACATTTCCATAAAATGGTTTATCTTCTACAATACCTCTATTCACACACAACCTGTCAGTTGTAAAACCACAAGACCTCATCATCCCATCTGATTATTCATCACTAATTCATCCAGCTGTTCCAAGTCCTTTACATGACTTAGAAATATTTCGATGGTCTTCTCCTCAATCTCATCAAGTCCTTTACTTGATTGCTTGATGTCATTCCCTACTTCCTCTTTTAAAACAGAATTTAGATTCTACCTGTTTTCTTCCCTTTTTATGACAATATCAGCAAATTGTCCTTCTTTACATGTTTCATCTACAAACATACATAAATTATCAGATTTAAAATCTTCAGGCTTTTTCCCTCACTTGAAGTTTTAGTCTTCAAGTATTCATCTTCACCCAAAAATTCACCCTGCTCTGGTTCACAAATGGACACTTCCATTTCTATTTCCATTTCCAACTCAACTTCTCTAAGTTTTCCCATCAGCCACTTTACTTTCCTTTGTTGTATCCTTCTCTGCAACTTATGCCACCTCACAGGCTTCTTCTTTAATACCCAACCTAATCTCAAGTTAACCTCAAGTATCATCGTCAATACATTGAGTTGTTCTTTCATCTCTGCAATCTCTTTATCAAGCTCCTCTTGTCTCATCCTCGTGCCATTTTCCTTGGCATCCTCTTCCTTCATCTTTCCTCTGTTGTGGTCTTCTTCAGAACCTTTGCTATGACTATCAGTAGCCATCTTCTTCTCTATCTTTATGAGCTCTTCACTCACTTACTATGAGTTGCATTAAATCCTCTACAATAGCAAGTCCTCCTTGCTTCCACTAACCTCACCAAGCTCTCCTCACTCAGTCTTCTAACAAGCAATTGGTTCTATATCTTTGGAACCTCCTTTGAGCACTCTAATCTGCTCCTTTAGGCTTCAACTCATCTGCACCTTCTCAAGAACACAATTATCCTCTTGTATTTAAATCACCATGAAAAACTTGGTTCTAACCACTTTTTCTTTCACTTAGAAAGTCTTACCAGTTTCCTTCATTACGTTGGCAATTCTACCCACATCCTTTGTGGAATTACCTTTGTGAGCTACAACAATACCTCTGTAGTAACAAGTCTCCTCCTTGCTGCCTATTCTTCACTAAGCTTCTCTCCTCTAAGATTAGTCTTTTAGCATTTCTATATTTCTTTCCCTTGGAACCAATTGAGCACTCCTTTCTCTAGGCTTTCTGCAATATTCTCACCTCCTTACGTTGTCACCTGTGTGTCAATAAAAAACCACAACTCTCCAATATTCAAATCAAATTAAACAAAACATGTCATCTCACGTTCAAGGTCTCTGCATGATCTTGTTCTACCATTTCCTGTACTTTGAATGGATTGTCCTCCTTTTCTTGCATCTACAAGTTCTACTGCACTTTATCTCTATGTGCCTACTATTTATCATATTAAAATCTGATCTCCCTTGCTTGCATACACATCTTAAAACACATAGCTTTGTTCTAAATTCTTTTACATAGAATTTCTTTATTTTGTTTTGCTATCAATTGTTCCAATAACAATTATGCTTTGATACCAAACGATGTAGGGTAACTCTTGCTTACCCACAATATGCATGACAAATGCATAAATCATGTTTGTCCAAGGTATTTTAACTCACAAGCTAAGTTAAATCTTCGATATTAAGGTTAAGGCCCCATTAATCAATTCCTATGTGGAATAATTTACCAATGCCCAACATAGGATAACCCCTAAGCAATATACACTTATCGGGTCTTAATCACCCCTCAAGCCTTCAAATATGACTTTATTTAACCTTTCATTATAATCCATCCTATCAGGACTCATTCACCCTCCATTAACCCTTATTAAACCTTGGCCGCATATATAAGCTTTCCCCTCTTTAACATTGGTTATATATATGTTAATGCATAAACCCTTTATGCTTCGATAATGTTGAACTTACACATAGTTTAACACATAAACCCCTTATTCGCGCTTAATTCCATTATAAACCATTTACAAATGAAATATCTGCAAAACATACATTTTATGCCTTTATACAGCCTCTGCACATTTACTAAGGTTTACCTTTATCGCTAATCGCAATTGCATCCTTTGCGGGTTTCATTAACACAAGCCTCTATCGCATCCGATATGCAATAACGCAATATCGGATTTCAAAATCTATTAACGACGCCCATATAACTTATCGAGTCCACCATATCACCTTTCCACTATGCCACTCCAATCATCGATACTTTCAATCGTTGATCAACGCTTTATCGCTATCGGCGTATCGGCCACATCACTATTGCAATTTCATTTGTCACTATCTCTTGACCTCTCCGATGTCCAATTTGCGATTAGATCGTGACCGTTGATCTAGTTCCGATCCAACGATCCATGATCAATCAGCAGTTCCTCATCGCAACTGTCCAAAGCCCGATTTTGATCTATCCATAAGGATTTCACTGATGCGATTTAATCCTGACCGTTGATCTTCCAGATCCAATGGTTACTGTGCATCGACACTTCACTTCTCCGCTCTTCTTCTTTACTTCTATTTTATGCCACTTCTTCAAGTTTTCTGTGGTTTCCGAGTTTTCCAAAGGTTTCACCTTTCACTCTTCTGTTGTTCAATTTATTCCCGCTTGAGCTTATCTCTATGATTTATGTATCACAATCATTCCATAGCATCACCTGCTCTTCCAGTTGGGTCCTATGACCCTTTACGCTCCTCTATGTATACGCCTCAATCTGCCTGCATATATTTATATTATGAAAATCTCTGATAACACATAATTCATCATTCTTTATTTGAAACACACATTTATATATGATTGAATCAATCCTTGTATATATATAAAAATATAACAATGATTACATATCGAGACTCTATCTCTCTAGCCTGACCTTCTGGTTACAATGGCCTCTATTTACAATCTTCCTGTAGGCTTAAATCCCACTTTAACTAGCTTAACCTGCTAATTATCTAACTCTCTAACCCCTGTCTTTGCCTTTTAGGCTTACATTTATACAAAGAGATTCTAAAACCAATTCCTGGTTTAGATCCATAGATTCCTCAACAAATCCTAAAATCTCTTCCTCATCCCTAAGGATTCTCTCTAATCCATAAAAACATGAATTAACTCCTAATCTAAGATTTACAACCAATTCTCAATCCCTCAATCTCTCATGTTCTCCTACATTCGAGAACATTTACAAATATGCCTCACAATATTCAATTTATTCCCTATTCTCATTAAAATCACTAAAAAGCCTAAATAATTACATTTAATTCACACTTAGGAACCCAACTTCCTTGAAAACATAATACCCCTATGTCTACTAAAATACAATGATTTTCCTTGAGCTGAATGCTCTTGCATCAATCTTACATTAGGAATTCCAGTTTGGTACCTATACCCTCCTGCTAATACTCCTCCAAACCATATTAAACCATATTTGGCTTTGACACCCGTCAAGCTTGTTTTGATGATCCCCTCTATTGATTTAGTTCCATTGTAACCTTAACATGTGTCTAGTCCTACTATGTAAGCATTTAGTAAGGGGAACAAAGCCAAAAAGAAGGGGGTAATGATAAGATATATTTGGCAATGGCCACTCAACCATCTACACATAAGCCTTCACTATCATGTGCTTTGTGTGATGTTCAAGGCCACACCAATAATAACTATCCCACTCTCCCCTAGTTAAAGGGTTTCAATACGTTGGATGAGCTTCAACTAAACCCAAAGGTCCTCAAGATGAAAGTGATTCTACCTTAGTCATCTAAGAATAAATCATTACACAAACTACACATGTGCTTTGTGCTAATCATAGAAAAGTTACTCACATCATTGTCCTCATCTCTCACATTTTCGTGATACCCTCATCATTCTAGCGAGATGAATGTAGTTCATATTGGATCTTCCACCCTATGAATTATGGTCCTTGTTACCACTTCTTTATCAAGGTAGGGAACTAGCCAACCTACAATTGTGACTGGTCCCCTTGATGTAGAGAAAGTGGAAAATACTGTACATATCCTTTACGTGTCATCATCTAAGGGATTGACATCTTCAAACTCCTAGAGAGAATTTGACCATGTAAGTTCAAAAACATCCTTTTTCTCTAAGCTCACTTTGGTATCAACATCGGTGGATCTTCAATCCACTAGTCACAAGTCTCCCTTCGTAGACATTGTGCACATGAACCATGTCTCGCATGATGATGATTCAGATAACTCTTCACCATCTACATTATTTGGCCATCAAAGTCTCACATTCTAGTTTTCCACTCTAAAGAGGACATTATAGAGTCTACGACCACACTGTATTATCCATGGGATGATATTCTACAACATGGAAAGTTAGAACCCCTATGGCAAGGCCCTTACATTTTGAAAAAGTATTTGGGTAAGGGAGAAACATCCTTGGGGGCCCTGAAGGAAAAATTATCCCTAACCTTTGCAATACACTTGTAACATATCCCCTACTAGCCCATGTCCTAACTAAGGTCAGATAGAGGTAGTTACTATGTTGACCCAATGCCAAAGGTCTGGTTATGGAAATGGGTTCTAAATTTTTTGACCTTTTTTGAATTCCTCAAATCTTATAACCAATGACATTGTTGCATTCATCCCATCAAGACATTGCCAACGATACAATGTTTTCCACGTAGTCACCACATGGTTTTCCATGTCATAGGCCACACAATAGTTTTCGATCCAAAGTGTTCTAGCTTGACTCACATGCACCATGTGACCCACCCCTCAACTTGTAATTGGTGAAGGTTAAGCCCCATTTCTCCAATGGCTCTACCTCTTAGCCTTGCATGATTGTGGTGAATAATGGCTTAAATTTGATGGTTTTTAAGGAGCTCTTCCTCACTTATATATCTATATATATTATATATATATATATATATTATTATAATATATATATAAATATATATATATATAATATTATATATAATATATATATATATATATATATATATATATATATTAATATATATATATATATATATATATAATATTATATATTATATATATAGTATATATATAATATATTATATATATAATATATTATATATATTATATATATAATATAGATATAGATATATATATATATATATATAAATATATAGGCTTAGAAATTAATCCAGCTCTTAGGTGTGGTAATTCTATTATGAATTTGGGAGTTTGACTCCACATTTGGCTTCATATACACATAATTTTATAAAGCCCCTTGGCCTAGAACCTGCAAAGCATGTGTGTGTGTGTGTGTGTGTGTGTGTGTGTGTGTGTGTGTGTGTGTTATCCCTCGTAGGATTTTAAGAGGGCTCATCCCAACACATTAAACACATATATTTATATACATTAATCATATAACTAACACTATCCTTCATGAGCTTATAAATAAACACCATCCAGATATACATGCCAGTTATGTGAATCATTAAAACACAGTGAGCATTCAAAACGAAAAGGATTTTACCTATCCTCCATGCTTAGAGAATTATATTATATTAGAGCTCAGAATGAACACAAGAATTGAACCATTCCTTCAACATAACAATAAATATTAAAGATATCTACCCATCTCTCAATACATAGGCCATTTAGACCAATTTGCAGACTCAAATAATTATAGGAATTAAATAATTCCTAATAAATTGTCATGGAACACTTATGCACAAGAAATCACTTTCTTTATTATCAACGTGTGTTATTCAATATCACAAAGACCAAATATACCAACAAGTCTACACAAATAAATTACCCATTATAAAGATTTCAATCCCTTTATGCACAGGCAGGCTTAAGTTATTTCAATACTAGCACATCCATGAGTAATGGACCATATCAAAGGATCTTTACAAAATCATTTACATTCTTCATTTATGCAAGAAAAACACTCTACAACATTAGCATAACATTATTTCCATGCAAATAATAGAGACATAAGAGTGAACTTAAGAGTGGGATAACAAATCAAGCACAAAACATAATAGTGAAGTTCTCTTATAAGAGACCTGGCAACTAAGAGTGAGATTATAAATTTCCATCTAACCCTAGATAAGATACAACCATAGTTACTTGTAGTTGTCACCCCTGAGCTAGATTATAGTGCATGAGGTGGAGTGCTTCTAAGGAATTTCAACCAATAGAACATTTGAAACAGCATACCACATGACCACACTACCTTCATCCACCAGCTACACATGTTATCATTCAATCTTTTCATGGATAATCAAATCCATGCTAGGATAACATAGTGCAAAGAGTTTTTAGCTCACATTCAAGAGATGAGATTCCACATCAAGGAAGGTTCTTCAATGAAAACGTTATTGTACAAGCATAGAAGCCACTTGTACTAGGTAATTCATCAATTAGAGCATGCACCAATGTTATCAACGCCTAGGGGTTCATAAACTCCCCAAGGATATTCGAGGTTCTCTCCTAGTTAATGGTTCATCAACCCACAAGCTTCCAATGGTTCTTCAGCCTTCATGCAAGTGACTGCTCTCCACAATGTTTTTCACCTAGAAATCCTCTTTGAAGGTTCCTCATCTCATTCACTTTTTCTAAAGCTCGATCACTATGATTTTTTATTGTTTCTTTTCTAACTCTCTTACTCTATGTATGCGTGAGAGTGGGTTCTCCCCCTTCCACTACATAGATGTGAATGAGTTCTCCCTCTTGCACACCTATTTTTCTATGCCTTCCCATAGACCAATCATTTGTCTCTTTGCAATCCTCCACGCAGTCAAAACTGCTTTGCACAACACAACCCATGCTACCTTTGATATTTTTTCCTATTCTTCCTTGTTGTTGGGGCTTAAATGACACTTGGACCTGTCCTCTTCTTTTAAATTAAATTTATTACACATCCAACCCATTTAAAATCACTCATCCAACTAGGATTGTTATTTGAAACAACCCATTCCTCAAGCAATTTGGAATATGTGTCCCTTCTCTCGGCCTCTAAATTAATTTTAGCTTATTTACCAAGGGAAAAATATTAACCAGGGGATGTTACAGTCCCCTTCCCCTTTGGGGAATGCCATCCTCGGTGTTTAATAACCATATACAATAAAACATGCTTTAGACCAAGAATTGTTGATTATGGAACTTTATATACACTACTTTTTACAACATTTGCATCATATTTACATTTTCCTTACTCAACAAATAAGAAAGGATATGTTGCCCACATCTGGTCAGCCATTTCCCACATGTCTTCCTTGGGCCCAAAGTGCTTTCGCTGCACTTTGACTTACTCTATTTCTTGATTCTGAAGCATGAGATGCCTCTAATCTAGGATGAAATGAGGTTTTGGTTCAAATTATCCCTTTGGTTCTACCTGTAACATAGACCAATCAATTACATGATTAGCATCCTATACATATATTTTAAGAAATGAAAATTGCAATGCACTCTAATTGATGGAGGCAAAACCATCCTATATGTCATTGGCCCTATCCTTTCAAGCACTTCAAATGACTCATAAAATCATATTTCCATCTTCATATAAGACACAAATTTCAAGGAACTCTTCTTGGGTCTAACTCACTAGAAAACATGGTCCCCTATTTGGAACTCTTTGTGCACTCTATGTTGGTCTGCATAGCTTTTTTTCCTATCTTATGCCACTTTTAAATTTATTCTAATGGTTTTCATTTCCTACTCAATGTCTTTCAAAATAGTAGGCCCAATAAGGACTCTATTCACTAGATCTCTCCAGCTGATAGGAGTGTTACAACTCCTCCCATAATGCGCTTCAAATGGGTTCATTCTTAGCGACTCTTAATACACATTATTATATCCAAATTCCATAAGTTGAAGGTACGCTTCCCACTTCTTGGGCTGGTGAATTACATACATTCTTACCATGTCTTTAATAATTTAGTTTTTTCTCTATATTTTCCAATCAATCTGAGGATGATATGTTGTTCTAAATGCTAGCTCTATTTTGAAGCCTACAGATATTTCTCTCTAAAATTTTGAAGTGAATTTTGCATCTCTCTCTGAGATAATTTTCTTAGGAACTCCATGTAATCTCACAGTCTCCTTTACAAAAACTTGAGCCACCTCATTAGCTAAATTTTTAGATTTAATAGCCACAAAGTGAGCCACCTTGCTCAACTTGTTGACCACTACCAGGATTGCATCATGTTGTTTTGAATTTCTTGGTAGCCCTATAATGAAGTCCATGAAAACCACTTCCCATTTCCATTCAAGGATGCAAGTATGTTGTAATAAGCCAACTAGTGCTTACACTTAGCCTTTACTCACTAGCACTCTATGCACTTGGAGATGAAATCCAACACCTCCCTTTTCAAATAAGGCTAGAAATAACACTTCTTAATGGATATTAGCATCTTTTAGTAACCTAGGTAGCCAAAATACGACTTGGAATGAAAGTCCTTTAGTATGAGTTTCTTCAAGTCATTTTTATATGACACATAAATTTTGATTTTGAATTTAATTAACCCTTATTCTGAAAGGAAATAGTCCTTAACTTTGTTTCCTTGAGAGCCTTGTTGAAGCTTATCCTATAATTGCTGATATTTTTCATCTTGTTGTCCAAATTTTTTTTATCTTTTCCTCAAGATCAATTCTATAGGAAATTATAGCTGATACAAGCAATTTTAATGATATATTTAACTAATTATGGGACCAATCTACCCCCATTCCTTCCTCAATCCCAAATTCGAAATTTTCCTCCCACCCCAGCTGAATTGCACCATCCTTAGGGCTTACTGGCATTCTCTACTATGCATTGTGCAATCCCTAGTAGTAAGCCTCACCCTTTCCAATTGAAACTGTGCAGAGCGCAGTTAGCGGCCTCCTCCAGCGGCGCATTGCACAATCCCAACTAGCATTGGCCCTACCTAGCCACTGAAACTACGCATTGGGCAATATTTCCCTCTATCTACCAGCCAATACTATGCATTGTTAAGTTATAGTCCATAAGAAAGCCTCCTATCAACCAGCACTGTGCAATCCCTCTCGCTTGTTGCACATTACACAATTCTAGAGAATAGTTTGCCTCTTTGTTGCTCTGTATTACACAATATTTTCCCTCAGTGACTATGTTGTTGCTTTAGAGTTGATTGTTGAACTGATATTTTGAGCTAACTTTTTATTGCCATGAGTGAATCTCTTTCAATAAGTATTATAGGTCTTGAACGCATTACTCTTTCATCATCCGATAGCACCATGCCTCCCAAGAAGACAACATCATAGGATGCCACTAAAAGTAGTGTTGAGGAAATATTTGACAGTCCCTCTATATCATTTCCTATTTTGTTAGATACAAAGTTGTATATAGAGAAGGATTCGACTGTCACTTGGCATACTGTCAAGGATGCATTCACTGCAACATATTTCAAAGAATTTTTGCAGGATAGATAGGTTTATATCAACATCCAACGATTAGGGTTCCACAGGGCCACTTGTAGATTCCCAATTTTACCACATGAAAATGTTATTAAATGGAGCTTGCAAGATCTAGTTACCAAGAGCATGTCATTGAACAATGTTATTATGCAACAACCTCCCTCTTACCAACCACATTACGTCCACTTGATCTACAAGTTTTCAAATCCTAAGCAACATCTAGATTCACAATTTTATGGAGCCTCTAGCTATCATAACACTAAGGAAGTGGTTAATTCATGGTGGAAATAACCAAAAAAATTTCACCAAACACCTAACAATACTTAGAAGACCAATTCACTTAGAATGATGTTTCAGTACTTGATAGTTTTGTGTTGTGATACTATAGATACAAGAATACTAAATTCTTCCAAGAACAATGGGTGTAAATTCTACATCAAATTATATCATAAGCAAAGTTTTTCAACTCATCTCATCTAGTGGATCAACAGTTACAGATTAAAGTGAATAAGGTGAAGAAAAGACCACAAGGAAAGCAACAAAAATTATACATGTCTACCTACTTGATAGACTGGGTATGTGCTCGTATTGAGTGGCCTAGTTTGGATTGGAAATGAACACCTAAGGATCCCCCTATCCACATTTATTGCAAGTTGTTGGTAGAATGTAGCTATCGAGGATTCTTTGAGATACTTGTTAATAAGTTTTTCAAGGTCTTATATTAGATTATATTTGAAGAAGAGGCCCCTTGCATGTCTCATGAGGCAATGAGCTTAGTGATGGAGGTAGCGGATTGGTTTTCCTCACCAAATGGTACATACCTTAGAGTGTTTGGATATCATAAACCATCTCATCTCTTGCTGAGGTATGCCATAGAAAAAGTAGCCATGAAATAGGTTTCTTATCATCTTTCTACGGGTCTATCTGTAGTACTGCAAAGGAAGACGAAGGCACCTTGGCCTACTTTTCCCTTGTAGGTGGGGTCTTATGAGATCAAGAACTTGAAGGAAACAGATGTTCAAGCTAAGAATTGGAAAGCCTCAAGTTCGGTATGATATATTCTTCAGTATGTTCCCAAAGGAGTTTGGGTGTATGGGGCCTATGCCAGGCTGGAGGAAGAAAATATTAAGAATTGTATAATGGCTCTCAATCACATGCACCAAGAAATGAGGCAGGTCCTTCCAGTGAAATTACATAACAAAGTGTTAGCCAAGAAGCACAATAACCAAAATAATGCACCCCAGTGAGCATCAAGTACAAGAGTAAGGTTGGCAATAACTTAGGAGAGGAGCAGAGTTTTAAGTTCAAAGTTGATCCAATCATTCTGAAAGTGACTATGGAAACGGATAGCAAGAGGAAGCAATGATAAGAAAAGAGGAAGTGGGAGAAAAAATGGATTCAGAAGGAAGAGAAAGAATGGAAATAACAGGAGGAAATGTAGGCATAAGAAGAATATAAGATAAAATAAGAAGAAGAAATACTGAAGAAAGAATAAGAAAGTCATAAACAACTAGAACAGGAAGAGAATCGACAAAAGCAGGATCAAGTGTTTGTAGAAGAAACTGACGATAAAATATTGGCCCAGGACATAAATGTTGAACAGGTGGAGCAAAACCAATAGTTTAAAATCACTCCTGTTGTAGAAAAAATTATTTTCTCCACATAGATGGCCACATCCCAGGCAATGAGATGGAAATCTCTCCTCAAGTTGATGACATGATCATGGATATTTCCAACCTAACCTTTAATGAGATCCTGAAAAAAATAGTATTGGAAAGGAGGTAATTTTTCCCTAATGATCTGATTCATCTTTCTTTTAGTAATATTGAAAGGGTGATTGTTACCAACACCAAAAGGAATCCACAGGAAATTTCCACAACAAACTTAGCCTTTGCAGGAGATGCAAAAGCAAATACAAATTTCTTAATGTCAAAAAATCAGCAAATGGCTAAAGATATTCATGTAGAAAAACAACAAGTAGAACATCTCCAAGCTAAGATCCAATCCTTGTATTATGCAGGTTCTTACTTGAAAGAACTTCAAGAAACTATGTATGGTGAAATCCATGCATTGGGAGACACAATGATGCCTCTTTATGAGGAGATGGTCACCTTGCATAAGGCAATAGTGCCCCTACATGATATTCCTCCTAAGAAAAATGTACAACCAAAATAAACTTTATAAGAACCAATAGGATATAAGATGATGATATCATCCATGGGGGGTGATTCACCATTTTTGGAGTAAAAAAGTAAAAAGATTAAAAAATAATAAAATAATAAAACTACTTTTTCAACTCGTATTTTCAACTTATATCCCTAAGGTTTTACTCAAATTTTGAGCGGGAGTACTCGTTGGATGAAAAATTTAGTTCCTCATCCAAGGAGTACCCATGTTGCATACTTTTGATGGACCCTGCTACATGAAAAATGAGAAATACATGAAAATGCATTATTGCAATCACGTTTTTCATGTATTTCTCATTTTTTTGTGTAGAAGGGTCCCTCAAAAGTATGCAACATGGGTACTCCTTGGATGAGGAATAAAATTATGCATCCAAAGAGTGTTTCCACTCGAAATTTGAGTAAAACCATAGGGAGATAAGTTGAAAATACGAGTTAAAAAAAAAAATTATTTCTTTTCTTTTTTCCCTCTAAAATTTGATGATGTAATCTAATCTTATTTTATTGTCTCCACTATTATTTTATAATTTCCTTAGGAGGCCCATTTTAGACCTCAAAATTCCCCTAATGCAAAAGATATCGTGGGAAAATGCAAAATCTCTTAAATTAATTAATGTAGCAATCAACACGATCCAAGAATGGGGTGGTAAGTATAGAGACGTACTTGCAGAGTTAGCTAGAAAGATGAGGCAAGAAGAAAAATTGGATAACGTTGAGGTCAGAATTCTTATTCAGAGTTACAGACAACTTGACAAGTTTGTAGCCAACATAGTAGCTTCATATGCATGATTGCACAATAGCTTGGATTCTTTGGTTAAAAAACACAAGATCCCTTCAGTTGGACCATGTGTAGAGGAAAAGGGGAGGAATGTCATTAGGCAGGAAATCAAAGAGTTTTTGGATAATTTGAAGCATGTCACAACCAAGGATGATTTGGAGATCAAGTTTTTTGGACACCTAATCCTCAATGGGTTAGTGTGGAAGTCGAATGGACAAAAGGAGTCCAAGAGACCTTGGGATGTGAATCCCAATGGTCACAACAATGTACTATAAATGTATATCTCCTGTTAATAAAAAATGAACTCACATGATTTATATTTCCTATTGTTCTTGCTCGCATGTGTGTTTAACATGGTATTAGAGCAAGCGTATTCCTGCCCTGCATAATTATTTTTGAGCCATTTGTTTTATGGCCCTTGTGTGTATGTGCAGATCATTTCATGAATATTTCTTCAGCACAATTTTAACTGCAACCTGATTATACTGCTGCTGGTGTCTGTTCTCCATAAAATCAGCTATCCCTCTGTCTGACTGTTCAATTCTCTAACTGTCATAAACGTTTCAAAAAAAGGGTGTTATTGCACCTGTGCCTCTACTGCATGAATTCATTATTTCACCTGCGCCTCCATTTACTTTCTGTAGTTGGACTGAATGCGTTTGAATGCGTTACTAAATGTTGTATCAGTAATCCTTTTGAAGGTGAACAGTCACTGTGCGTATTGAATGCTGTGGGTTTTTGAACGCTGTGGGTTTTGAACGCTGATCATTATTGAATGGGTTTATATGCCTGTGCGTTTTGAAAGTTGTGGGTTATATGTATTAACACTGTGTATACATATGCCCATCGAACACGCTATCCAAGTTATGGTATATGGCTTTATATGCACGTGGTAACTGCTCATAACGTGTGCTATGGCTTTATATGGTATACATATGCCCATGGTAACTGCTCATAACGTCTTCAAGTTATTTTAACGTTGTTCATAACGTTTGATTCATAATGTTGTCCAAGTTCTATTGAACGTGCTGTCTAATGGTATGTGCTGTATAATGTTTGCTAATAATCCAGTGGTGTTAACGCTGTCCAATTTTCCTGTGTTAACGTTGTATATGGTATTGAACTATGCGGATTCAATGGTATAAGAAACTTGAATCCACTGCCTGCCTCCCAGCAAATGTTATGCATATAAAATCGTTTAGTGATGTACTGATGTAGTGTCAAGAGGGGATTGGAAAGAGAATGGGGGTTGGATCGAAATGAGAATTTTCTGGTAACATAGATAAAAGATCCTTTCACTCACAAGCCGCAACTATAATTTGAGTTGGGATGTATGTATTTTATAGTGATGCTTTTGATAAAGCTCTTCTCAAGAGAGGTTGACAGAGCCATTTAGGACCGGTAGAGGCCTAACATATGTGATCAAGTTAAACCATAATTGTGCATCACGTTTTTCCATATGACAGTTGGTTGAAGAGTTCTAACGTAGATGATGAAATTGAACCCTAAATTATGTATCATTTTTGCCCATATGTCAGCTGCTTGTTGTAGTCCAACATAGATGGTGAAGTTAACACATGAATTGTGCATTATGTAAGTGAGCTAAACTCATTCTTCACTAGCGTGCCGGTTCTACCTTCAGGAGTGCTCGAACTGTTTGTACTTCTACTGCAGATTGTGGAAGACATTCATTTTTTTCTTGCAAAGGAGTGTTGTCTATGCATGGAAGAAATCAACCAGAGATGTGGCTTCATCAGAGGTATATATATCCATAATCTGTTCAACAACGAATAATACCATTTTTATGGGTATTCTCGGCTATATATTTATATATAGGTCAGTTCGTTCTATGCATCCAAAGTTTTCTCTGTTTGAGAAATCCACCCACAAGGCTCTCTTTTTCTCAAGAAATCCACCCATTCATGCAAAGAACTATAGAATCTATTTTATGTTAAAGTTCTGTGGATAGACTCTTCCAGAAATTGTGTGGCTATGGGGTTGACGTATGCCAGTGTCATCTACAGCAACCAAGGGCAAAGTTTTGTGAATTGATGTAATATATTAATTTGATGCAAGGAGTGTTGTTGACTGTTTGCATTAGACAGAGATTAGATTTAGAGATTTGATATGACAGCATTGACACATTATTCTTTGTAAATGCCTATGATAAAGAAACTATTGAGTTGGTACTGTTGACATTGTTGATATATAGACATGTATTGATGAAGTGGAGTATGAGTTCACATTCTAGGGTTTCAGGGATAAGTCTTGCATTACCAAAGTATTATTGACTGAATATGCTGATGGATAGAATCTGATGATGATATTGAATTGACGGGCTAAGTGTTATGTCAGAGAGCTTGACAAGCCTTGATACACTGTTATATCTTTACCACTGTTGGTTTGATCATTGCTATGGCAATGTTGCAATGGACAGAACATGGTTGAGATTGCTCTACTAAGACTGTCGACAAATTTCATTTGCAAAGAAAGTCAAAGATTGACTCTTTTTTTCACAGTGTGAGTAGTTTGAATAATTTGAGAAGTACAACAAAGCAGTGAGTCATTTGCTACATTGAAATTGGTACTGTGATGTCTACTACAGTGACTTTGTGATATTGGCATCCTGCTACTCATCTAATAGTTGCAATTATTTATAGACCAATTGGTAGCTGAAGATAACATCAGTTCTTTGATTATATTGGTCTGAAATGGATAGAATAGATGATGTATTGAAACTACTGAATAATTTAATACTTTCCACTGTTGATGAGATGGTTAAGATCAACAAAATCTCTCTTTCCAATATTAAAATTTGTCTCCAAAATGCACATGAGAATATTGAGTTTTTGCAGCTTGAGACAAAGCTGCAGCAAGAAGAACTACAACAATGGAGTCATCATTCTGAACCTGTTTCTATTCAGAAGATTGAAACAGACTCCCATAAACAGCGAGACAATAATGTTACAGTGCATTTAGATAAAGCCGCAGTTGTACACGCAAATGCAGAAACCTAGTCTGCACTTCCCAAGCCCATCATCAGACCTTGGGAACAGCTTGTCCACAATAAGAATAGAACTGGTCTTGGATATGACAAGGACTTGTCCTTTCATATTCCAGACTACGCCAAGCCCATCGATTTTCAGAGTGCTGGATTTATTCATGACAGTTCACTTGCTCCCATTTCACCTGCTCCTCATGATAGTTCACCTCCAGTTGTTCCAGATTCTACTCCTTTTCCACCGCAACGACAACAACAACAGATTGTGAAATGCCAACACTGTGACCGAGTTGGTCATTTGAAAGATCACTTTTTTTATCTTCATCCATGTAAGCACTGTCATAAAACCAGTCATTCTTCACACAGATGCTTCGGAAACAAATGTCCTGCAAGAACAAACATTCAACTTGGATGGATCGCTTCTTGGCAATGGGCATCAACAGCCAAGAAGATATTCCAAACACATGTTAGAACTTGTTCCAGAATATTGAACAGTCTTGTAGTTGAGTTTTCTCCATCATCTCACCTTGTATCTAACAGGGGGGGGAATGATGGTCATCTACAAGCTTCAGAGTCACATCAAGCGAGCCTGAGCCACAACCTGCCACACCAGTTTCAGAGTTGTAGCCAGAGACAAATATGCCCGTGA
>APFE030580231.1:195746-220962 GCA_000404065.3 Pinus taeda
TTTTGCAGCTTGAGACAAAGCTACAGCAAGAAGAACTACAACAATGGAGTCATCATTCTGAACCTGTTTCTATTCAGAAGATTGAAACAGACTCCCATAAACAGCGAGACAATAATGTTACAGTGCATTTAGATAAAGCCGCAGTTGTACACGCAAATGCAGAAACCTAGTCTGCACTTCCCAAGCCCATCATCAGACCTTGGGAACAGCTTGTCCACAATAAGAATAGAACTGGTCTTGGATATGACAAGGACTTGTCCTTTCATATTCCAGACTACGCCAAGCCCATCGATTTTCAGAGTGCTGGATTTATTCATGACAGTTCACTTGCTCCCATTTCACCTGCTCCTCATGATAGTTCACCTCCAGTTGTTCCAGATTCTACTCCTTTTCCACCGCAACGACAACAACAACAGATTGTGAAATGCCAACACTGTGACCGAGTTGGTCATTTGAAAGATCACTTTTTTTATCTTCATCCATGTAAGCACTGTCATAAAACCAGTCATTCTTCACACAGATGCTTCGGAAACAAATGTCCTGCAAGAACAAACATTCAACTTGGATGGATCGCTTCTTGGCAATGGGCATCAACAGCCAAGAAGATATTCCAAACACATGTTAGAACTTGTTCCAGAATATTGAACAGTCTTGTAGTTGAGTTTTCTCCATCATCTCACCTTGTATCTGACACGGGGGGAAATGATGGTCATCTACAAGCTTCAAAGCCACATCAAGAAAGCCTGAGCCACAACCTGCCACACCAGTTTCAGAGTTGTAGCCAGAGACAAAGATGCCCGTGAACATGCCTTCAGTTGGCAATATGGGACACTTCCTCTAGCAGAAGACTTCAGCTTCTTGCCAGTTTCGGAAGAGTTCCGGGAACAAAATTGAGAACACTTCCTCTAGCAGAAGACACCAAATTCTTGCCAGTTTTGGAAGAGTTCCAGGAATTGCACTAAGCATTCCAGAGTTGTTGGTCATCCTTAAACCATCATAGGTTGAGACTTCCCTTTTCAGGTTGAAGTTTTACCATTTATGCGGGGTGAGACCTCCCTTTTATGGTTGAAGGTTTCCCTATTTAAAACAATAGGATCACTTCCTCTAGTAGAAAACTTCAGTTTCTTGCCAGTTTTGGAAGAGTTCAGGGAACTGCACTAAGCGTTCCAGTGTTGGTGGCCATCCTTAAACCACCGCCCTTTATACCAACGTTTCATAGAGCACATTCAACCTAGTGCTGCCATGCATATTTGCACATTTTGTATTACTGCTCTCTTCTTGGACTCATACATAACCCTTCGGATTAAGGGGGGGAATGTTGGACACCTAATCCTAAATGGGTTAGTGTGGAAGCTGAATAGACAAAGCAGTCCAAGAGACCTTGGGATGTGAATCCCAACGGTCACATAATGTACTACAAATGTAAATCTCTTGTTAATAAAATTGTGTTGCATGTTTTATCTTTCATATCTCTCGCTTCCCATGTGTGTTTAACAATTACAATGCTAGTTTGGCTACTAATAGTCAATTTGAATGGAGAAATTTGGGAGTCAATTTCATTCCATTTTGTAAAAAACATTTTAAGGCTATTGTATGAATAGTTGCAGCACATTTAGTATGTTCTAAATGTGTGTAGCGCTCGAGTTATACGAGTATTCACTATGTGAAGCTTGTTTTGGGTTCATTTGACAAAGTCTTTTAGGATCTTATCCTTGATAAGGATTTTGTAGATAATCTTCTTGGAATTCTTCTTGGGAAGGATGTTGTTATGGATGGCCATAGTGACATGGACAAGTCGAGAAGAACATAAGACTTTAATCTTTTGTCACATAGAAAAACATGTAATTTTCAAGATATTGTACCACACGTTTGCAGGGGATGCATGTGTTAGCTCATCGCTTATGGCTTCGAAGAACAAAGGTGAAGGAGAAGGAAGGATGACATAAAGGATACTTGTGGTGCAGACAAAGTACAGAGCAGTTGCAGATTATTTAATGCTTTTGGAGACTAAAATATTTTTAGTAGGGAAGAGTAATCAGGAGCTCAAAATTTGTCAAAATTTCAAAGTGTCAGAATTTTGATAAGTCTAGCTTCAGATTGAAGAGCTCGTTATTCTTAATCCAATGATGTGAATGGCACTCAAATCTGAGCTTGTATGCAGAAGTTAGAGCCGGTCAAAGTTTAGGGTTGACTTGATGACATGGCACGATTAGATGACATGGCAGGGGTCCTAGCCAATTGGGAGGTACCAAGTGTCACTCTTCGATTAGCCCTCGCATATTGGCAATCATATTCAAAAGGTGGATCGCATTACAAGAATCGGCCCCAACCCCGATAGGGTATGGAGTTGTGATGCGATATATCGTAATCGCATATCGCACCCGATACCTGCCAATATATATATGTATATGCGCCACTACCGATAACATCGATTGCAATGAGTGATAGACTAACGGACATGGGATTATATTATGTTGCAGTTTATAATCAGTGGGTCCGCTTTATCGCCAAATCGCATGTTTATGCATTAAGTCTTGTGTAATATGTATTACCCTTGGCACGCCAATTGTGATATCCGACAAACATCCGACAAACTGTGGGACCATCGCCGTAACTGTCGGACCTAACTACAAGTGTGACCATTCAGCCCTTAACTACGAGATTGGCAAGATTGATGGCGAAACCGTTGTTTGCAGCATAACTGCTAGTTTTGTCTGTGGTTAATGAATTTAACTGGAAATAAGCTATATTTGGAGGAAGAAATTGTGGTTAGACTGGAAGAAGTCATAAATAAGGAAATTTTTGACCAAATGGGACGCAAAAATAGGCTAGATAGCCATTTTTGGGCATTATAAACTCATTGGAATAGGTTTCAGAGTCAAAGGAGCACTTCTAGATGGGATTTTTGAAAAGTTAAGCCTATGGGTGCCCTGGTCAACCAAAGTATTCATTCAGTTTATGGGGGAGTTCCAAGATGAAGATAGCCTTGTAGGGGTATTCCAGCCTCCATATGTTTTCTGCAGTAGCCATAATAACAGTGTTGTAGTCGTATTTCTTCTTTGCTCTATATGTGTATGGAGAAAAAGACTTGTTTAAGTGCTTCAAGTGGATTGTTGTACTTGTTTATGCTCTTGGAAGTTAGAGTATGGGGTCTTGATTTAAGAGCCCTTAGCTTGTTGATTGTTTCATGACTAACTGTAGGTTGTCATACGTTTAGAGTGAGAATTCTTTGCAGAAGAATGTTTCCTTGAAGGGGAAACAAGCCACTCTTTTTTCTCTGCACATTTATGTACTCCTTATCTGAAGAATTGTGAGCATAATGAGAAGGGGTCGATCCTTTAGAGCTGATCCAAGGAGATGTAGCCCAGGAGAGATGAACTCCTTTATCAATGGTTGATGTATTATTGTTTGATGCATGCTTCCATTGAGTGTTTTGGTTTCATGTTTTAAGTTTTCTTCATGAAACTATCTTAAACAAAAACAAATAAAATTCATGCTTTTACTTGCTATTTTGGAGTATAATCTCAAGCACATTTTTATATTCTGATGAGGGGAATTAGCATAGCATTAATAATCTACCCCAATTCAGATCACACATGCACGTGCAACATCAATTAAACCAATACCATCGAAGACTTCGCACACATTGCCATGTGGAGGTGAAGCTATGATACCAATCATTTGTACAAGATACCAGAGGTAGCCCCGCGTACCACCATCTTTTTGATCACTGCAAAGCAATGTAGTAAGATCATTTCCTAGACCAGGAAATTTGTTTTCCTTATGATTCACCCCCAGGGCAAGAACAAGGTTGTGTCCAGGGCTCCTCTACACAACAGCAACAAATGGACAAGGTCATGGAGGAGTACAAGGATATTTCTGCCTCACCCACAGAGGTACCTCTGCACTGTCAGGTCAAGCACTCCATCAATCTAACCCCGGGCGCACCACTGCCCAATGGATTGATCTATCGATGCTCTGTTCTTCATAATTATGAGATCAAGAGGTAAATTCAGGAATTATTGCAGAAAGGCAACATCAAGCCAAGCTCATCACTTTGTGGGAGCCCAATTGTATTGGTACAGAAGAAGGATGGGACTTGGAGGCTCTGTATTGACTATCGGGCGTTGAACAAGACCATTGTCTAGAATAGGTACCTAATCCCATGAATTGATGACCTTCTAGACCAACTCAAGGGGCCAAATATTTCAGGAAGATTGACTTGAAGTTAGGTTATCACCAGGTGCCTATCGAACCCTTCGATGTGTGGAAGACTGCCTTCAAATCCAAGGAGGAAATTTTAGAATGGTTGGTCATGTCATTTGGATTGACGAATGCCCATGCAACCTTCATGAGACTGATGGAAGACATCTTGCGACCTTTAACCAATGCATTCGTGGTGGTGTATTTAGATGACATCTTGATCTTCAACCAGAGTTGGGAAGAGCCCCTCCACCATATTTAACACGTCCTTCAAACCCTATGAAAACACAAGTTGTGTGCTAACTTGGAGAAATGCACCTTTGGCATGACCCAAGTTCAATATCTGGGGTACATCATTGATGAGAAAGGTGTACATGTGGACCCATCCAAGATACAATTCATTTGGAATGGAGATAATATGACCAATTTATGACCCCAGGAAGTTGGTTACCTAACTAACCCCAACCGGGCCCACAAACTCTTGGTGTCACATCTCTTGGGGTTAGGGTTTTGGTTGTTTAGAGTTTTCTCATATTTTCCAATAATAAATAGGCCATTGAGCCTCATTGTAACAAAGTTCAAAGGCATGTAGCCACCACATCTCTTCTCAGATATAAGCTACCATCGCCCAAGCTATCTTATTTCCATTATGTTTGTAAGCATAGTTCAATATTTTTCTATTAATGAAATGAAGTGCTTTTATGTTACATCTCTGTGTTTATGATTATATATGCAAGTTGTTTCAATCTTGTTTAAGTTTGGATCACTCTTCCATGTAAAGATATAGGACAAGAAGATGAAGATTGATGCTCTGTTTGACTCTGGATCATAGGAAAATCACATTACAACAGATCTGGTCCAGAAGTTGGGTCTGGAAGTCCATGATCATCCAAACCCATATCCACTGGGATGGGTACATAAAGATACAGAGATGAAGGTAACAAAATAGTGTAAAATTAGATTTTCTATTAGTGTTTATTTTATTGATGAAGTGGATCTGGATGTGGTTCCCCTTGATGTATGTGGAGTTGTGTTTGGGAGTCCATACATGTACATGTGTGAAGCAATATTCAAAAGGCTCATCAAGGATGGAAAATAATTCATCATTAACGTGCACAAAGACAAGTCAAATTTTGGTGGTAAGTGCCAACCAAGCCAAGAAGTTGATCACTTCCAGCAAGAAGTATGTTTTATTGTTTTTAAGAGAAAATTAGTCTATAGAGGATTCAATTAAGAGGCAAGACATCCCTAGAAGGGTGTACTAAGAAAAAAATAGTAATTGGAGGAGTTGTTACAGGCATACAAGGACGTGTTCCGAGAGCCTAAAGGGCTACCCCTAAGAGAGAAGTGGAGCACGAGATCCAACTATTGCCAGACTCCCCATTGCCAAATATTGGGTTGTACAGGAAGTCTGTTATAGAAGTAAGTGAGGTGAAGAAACAGTTGTAGGAGTTGGTGGAACAAGGTGTCATTCGACCGAGTACATCACCATGTGGGTCACCCATCATCATTATGCCAAAGAAGGATGGGACTTAGTGAATGTGTATAGATTACAGGGCGTTGAATAAAATCACGCTAAAGAACAGAGACCCCCTACCCAGGATAGATGATTTGCTAGATCAGTTGCAACAAGCAAAGTATTTCACCAAGTTGGACTTTAAGTCTGGATATCACCAAGTTCGATTCAAAGAAGAAGATACATGGAAGGCAGCCTTCAAAACCAAGCAAGGTTTGTATGAGTGGTTAGTTATGCCATTTTACCTATGTAATGCACCAGCTACATTTATGAGATTAATGAATGATGTAGTGCGCCCCTTTATAGATTCATTTGTTATTGTCTATTTGGATGATATACTAGTATATAGTGCTACCTAGGAGGAGCATATTTCACATTTGACGCAAGTGATGGAAACATTGAAGAAGCACCAACTACTAGCAAATCTCAAGAAGTGTGAGTTTGCACAACAACCTTTGGTGTATTTGGGATATGTGATTAGTGGAGGATAATTGAAGATTAATCCTTCCAAGATAGTTAGTTCTTGCTGATGCAGTTAGCTCCACTGATCTCTACCTCCTGATATCTTATCTATACCTACTAGACCTTGCCACCGAAGACCTGATTGAGACCTCGATTGATGCCATTTATCGCTTGCTAACTGATGGACGATGAACTTAATTGACAGCTTTTTTTTTGGCCTTAGGAATACGGACAGCGGCTTGCTCCTGGTCGAACAAAATGGCTGGGAGAATAACCTGTTACGCGTTAGAACGACCGATACTATGGCTAGACGTGTGTGTGGCTAGAGCTGAGTGTGTGTGCCTATCACGTGGGTGGTGCAAGGGGCTAATATCACGAATATGTCCAGCGAATGACTATGTGCAACCCCGGAACAGGCCATCATGAAATGGTCAGTGCCTACTAATTTCTTTGAAGTTAGGAGTTTCATTGGAGTAGCACAGTACTTGAGGAAATTCATAACCTCGTTTTCAGCAGTAGCAGCACCGCTCCACGCCATAATAGCAAGTGGCAGGAGTTTCCAATGGGGAAAAGGTTAGCAGAAGGCTTTCGATGAGTTAAAGGAGAAGATTAGTGAAGCACAAGTTCTGGCATTACCAAACTTGCAACGACCCTTTGAAGTGGAGATAGAGGCAAGTGGGTATGCTATGGGAGTTGTCTTGATGGAAAGAGGAAGGCCTGTATGTTACCATTTTGAAGTTTTCCATGGGGTAGTGCTTAACTACCCTACCTATGATAAGGAGCTCTATGCCATGGTGCAATCTGAGAAAAAGTGGAAGCACTATCTGATGGGAAAGGAGACAATAATCCACACAGATCACTAGCCGTTATAGTACATACAGGCCCAGAATAAGCTACAGTAGACCAGGCACTACAAGTGGATGGGGTTTTTATAGCAGTTTCATTTGGTGATCAAGTATAAGAAGGGAAGCACAAACAAATTGATCGATATGCTTTCAAGGCCACCCACGTCAAAGATTATAGCTTTGGGAACTCTTATGCACATGAAGCCATTCACCCATGATGCATACATAGAAGCATATTCAAAAGATGAGGACTTCAAGGTGGTGTATCAGCAATTGCAGAGTCAGAGTCATGGCTCACACCTCTAAGGTTGCAGGGCACTTTGCTATAGGGAATACCATGGCTAACTTGTAGAGGTATGTGTATTGGCCCAAGATACAAGAGCAAGTAGTTAGGTTCATAAGAGGATGCATGCTTTGTTGTACCAGCAAGCCTAGCAATAGGAAAAAGGGTCTGTATCATCCCTTACCTGTACCTACTTGTCCTTGGGAAATAATTTCTGGAATTTGTAGGAGGTTTACCAACAACCAGGAAGAGATATAACTACCTGTTCATGGTAGTTGACAGGTTCAGCAAGATGTGTGTTTTGATGCCTTGTACAAAGACCATCAGTGGACAAGAAGTAACAAACTTGTTCTTTGGACAGGTCTGGTGCACTTTTGGATACCAAGGAGCATCATTTCAGACAAAAATATAGGATTTCTCAGTGCATTACGGTCTACATTGTAGGATAAGATGGACACAAAGTTGAAGAGATCTACAACATTCCATCCATAGACAGATGGGCAAACAGAAGTAGTCAACAGGAATTTGGTGCAGCTTCTGAGGGGTTACAACTAGAAGCATCTGAAGACCTGGGATAAAAATCTGGTATATATACAACATTCTTATAAAGTAGCAGTCCACACTTCTACAGGAAAGTCCCCATTTGAAACTTGTTTTGGATATTTTCCACCCGCACCTTTCGATATTGCATATGGGCAGCAAGGAGGAGTGAAGGAAGACCTTACAGAAGATGCCTTGAGTGTTGAAAATTTTATAGAGAAGATCATGCAAGTCCATCTACAGGTACATCAAACACTGCATAAGTCGCAGGTGAAGTATAAGGCCAAGCATGATTAGCACAAAATAGAGAAAACATTCAAGGTGGGAGACAGAGTATGGCTACATTTGAACAAGGAGAGGTTGCAGGGGCCTGGTAAGAAAATCAAGGCTCTAAGGTATGGTCCTTTTGAGATACTGGAAAAGGTGGGTGATAATGCCTATCAACTTAGTTTACCACCATATATGCACATTTACTCAGTTGTAAATGTAGAGAATCTGAAACTCTATGAGCCTTCCATGCTAGATCAGGAAGAGGAACAGGTCCTACCTTCTGTGGAGGATTTGGCCGCAGACGCTTAAGGAGAGACGACAGAAGATACAATTTTGCATAAGAGGTCCAGAACTACAAGAAAAGAGCAACAAGACCTTTTGAAAATTGGGTTGAAGGGACAACTTCCAGGCAAATCTAAATGGTACACTAGAGAGAAGATGGAGGAAAAATTTCCTCACCTCATTCAGTAAAATATTTTGGGGACCAAAAACCTCTAAAAATGGGGAGGTGTGATCCAAATTGGATCATTATATTGTTTTTCATTCATCTCGATGCATTTGAAGTGGAAAAATTGAAGGAATCAACTCACAAGACCGTTTTTACTAGCAGGCCCTAGTTTGGCAAAATGAGGTCTGAAACCTTCTAAGAGCATTTCGAGGCATCAAACAACATTTATTGGGGGTAATAATTTTCATCTTTAGAGTATCACATTTTCATTCTATTCTACACACATAAATCTTTCCAACGGTGCAAGAATCGCGTCAATCGGAGTCTGTATGCAAAATTTATGCCACTCAGAAGTTCACCTTCCTATAATTGGGGAGGATGTCGCATCATCCCCCATTATTCATGGAAAAGGGGCTAACCACATGTTTGTGATGTAAAAGACTCTAGAAGAGTCTATTTTGTAACTCTAGTTAAGATTTGATGTAGTCAAACTTAACCACTAGTAGGATATCGGGTTGTGTTATAATCGGGCCACTAGGAGGAAGAGTCATTCCATTCTTTCGACAACATTTTGTTCCATCGTTGAACAAAGATAGCCAGGAGAGATAGCAGGTAGAGCACACAGAGAGGATTTGTGCACTGTAGCAACCCATGGGCCACAGGCATTACTTCTTTGTTTCTGCAGCCATATTTTCAGATAGAGAAAGAGAGCAAAGCAACCTCACGTTCCAGCTGGGTTTTCTCCCGAAAGGTTTTCCTAGAGAGCATATCTTGCGTATTATGTGTGTGTGAGATTATTTTGCCGTTCTCTACTTTTCTGCTTGATTTACTTTTTACATCATGCGCTAATTACAGTTAATTTTACAGATCTAGAAATTAAATAAAATTGTAATAGTGTAGAATCTCAGATTTTTAATATAATATTATCATATCTGTTGTGACAAACTGTCTAGTGGAATATCCACGGCAGTTTACGGATCAACATATAGTAAGATAAGCCCATGATGGACATATAGTAAGATGATTTTGGGAAGAAACTTCCTATATTAAAATCATATGATTGTTTTAATCTATTTATAATTGGTATTTTGCAAAGTCAAAGCTTGGAAGCCATGTCTCCTCTATAAATATAGCTATTATGATTCTTTTGGATCATTAATCTTTAGTTTGCAAGGAGAGAAGAACTTTGGAGTGGAAATCATTGAGGGGTGTGGAACTTGTTCATTAACCTTGTTCTCTTTCTTCGTTTTTTATTTGATGATTTTTATGTAGATAAATTTGTTAAAATCACTAGTTTGATAGGGCATTAGTTCATATCCCATTCTAACGGTAACATTTTCATATTTATCTCAAAACCTTTGAACAATCAACATAGTATCACTTATTATTCAAACATAGATTTCATAATTAGAAAAATAAGGCAACCACCTAAACACAACAAGGATGAGAATCATGGAAAAGTTTGTTAGAGTTCATTGATATAGATATAGAATAGAAATTTTTCACAATGAATTGTGTTTTGACAAATTAGGTAGAAAATACTCTCACAAGTCAAAGTATCAAAAACACAACTTCTCTATAGCCTAAACGGTTTTGACCTATAATACAACGTAAAACTTTGAAAAATCCCAAAACACCTAGGAAATATACTATTTGTGCATTTTTACTTTGATAATAAAAAAAATAACACCAAAGAGTATTGTTTCTATTAATTCCACGCTCGGACGCGACATATACTTGGAAATATCACAATTCCATTACATCATTGGGCTTCATGAGCTGCATATACAGACTATCAAACCAGGCCCAATTATCCAACAAAACTTCAAAACTGAACAACACTCCTATTATTCTACTAGTATATACTCGACAGAACTGTGATAGGAGAAAAATATATAGGAAACCAGGCATAAAAACACAAACTAGTCCTCAAAAATAGTAGGGCGGTTAAGGTCAAGGCTCGAGTTTTCCTCTACAGGCAGAGAATTATGCTTAGTTAAATATATTTGGAGATCTTCGAGCATGCTTCTGAGTGCCCCGACCTCGTCTTCCAGCCATGCAATTTGGTTTCTCTTTGCCACTATCGTTTCCTGATTCTCACTGGTTGACTCCCTTTGTTGATGAAGGAGCACTTGCAACTCAGCAATATATGCACGTAATTTTTCTTACTCATTGGTACACATTTCAAAAGTTAGAGAGAAGGTGGATAAGGGTGGGCACATCTTGATCTTGACCCACTATTTTGAGCAGACCCTTGCCACCCTACCCGAGCGAGGACAATGATAGCCCCAGGAACCTGATGGCATTGTGGAGAGCCTAATGAGATCCCCTTCGAACCAGCTTATGGCCTCTTGCAGAGACACCAAATGCTTCACTGAATGCTTCCCCAAATGCTTCACCAACCGAACAAGCTTCGTTGAATGCATAGACACCTAGGGTTGGGGATAAGAACAATCCCCAGCTAATTCGACCAGTCAAGGACTCCCCAGGTCCTTCGAAAGGAGCTGAACACTGTCAATTTGAAGAAAGGAGTCGAACACCAACAGTATGAAGAAAATCGAACTACACCCCCACAATATATAGATTGAGTCATACATGAGCCTCATGCGAAACAGAGGAGTGGGTTTTGTGCCCTCGAGATCCCATGGTGGCTCCATGATTGCTCTACAAACTGAAATGACCTTCACATCAGGCATCCTTGCCTTCGAGTGGGTGAGCCATCCAATCTAAACAAGGAAGAGTAAATGCGACTCGCTCGCAGAGGGAATTCGCATGGAGAACACTTGAAAATACCTGTGAGAAACCATAATCCAAGAGACAGATAAGAGAGCTCCCACGCTTATCGGTTCCTTCACACCTGGAGACCTCACATGTGTCAATTTCAAAGCGCCTCGCATCAGGAGATATGGAGGATGTGTCCTCAAACAATGTCAGGTGGAGTTGCCAGAGGGGAGAGCCTAGGGGAGACATGGAGGGGGGATGATGGGAAAAGGGGCCGGGGGGATGATATGGAGGGGGGATTAGGATCTAATTGTTGTTTAATAATAGAAGCCTTAGGAGGGGTGGGGAAATACTAGGGAGACTTGCATAATGAAATTAAGGGATGGGTAAAAAATCATAGTTTCCATTGACAACTGTATGCCCTTCATTCAATTGACAAGCCTTGTTAGCTTGTGAATCCGCCTCAAAGTTTAAGCCTCTTAAAATATGGTAAAATTGTAAGTTAGCAAAGAGAGGGAGAATTACATGGGCTTGCTGAAGTAGTTGATTGAACTTGGTGTTCTGGGCAGAAGAGTTGGAGCGAATGTCCTTTATGACCAGGAAGGAGTCTCCCAGAATTGTCACATCTGTGATTCCCCTTTGGTGGGATAAAAGGAGCCCAAGATAGAGGCCATAAGCTTCAACTTGGTTGTTGGACTTCTTTCCCAAGCCCCAAGCATATTTTTTGACAAGTATTCCTTCAGGATTAGTGAGAATCCCTCCCCCTCTTGCCACCCCAACTTTGATAAATTTTAACAAAAATGAAATAAGTTATATACAAAACTCACTGGTTTACCTAATCATTCTCTACACATACATTGAATAAATGTGTTGACAATTCATTTTGGATAGCCTCGTTATGGGAGACTAACAAGTTATAATTTTTGATCTACATGGAGCCATACAACTGCCTCCACTTCCATCCCAATCATTGTATTATAATTACTTCTATCATTATAATTATTATTATGCAATATTGCCCCTATTACGTGGTTTTTGTGGTAATGCATAACATTGATGTCATTGACTTACATATGTATATAAAAAACTTCAAATTTATAATTATGTATAAAGCCTTTAGCAAGTCAAAGTGTTCACGGTAACCAAAAAATGAAACAGAATAGCATGATCACACAATGCAAGTAAAACAATCTAGGATAGTCAAATTAACCGCATTTTGTTAATTTATATACATTGACACATTTTCGTTGACACCAACATCTTTAAATGCCCATAATTGCAATTGTACATATATGAAAATACTCACATGGGCTCTAGTATGTGCCAAAGACAAGTGTTATGTACATGTATACAATTTATGTAGTTGCAAACAAACATGATACGGCTGTAAAATACTTACTCGACTCATTAAATTAGAGGAGAAATTGATATATTATTACTTCTTAAATACAAAAAGTAAACATTTCTTACATTGTACCTCTAAGCAAAACTCAAATACAAAATGTGATTATTGCATGTTTTATTAGAATTCTAAAACTTGTTACAACCAATCTTTACTTAAAAATCACTAGTTATCAAAACACTTTCAAATTCAATTCACATATATGTATGAAAAACTAATTATAAGTAATCTTTATTTAAAAAGATAATTATTACTTTTTGAAATACTTTCCAAATCACTTTGCTAAAACCATTACTATAATATATATATAACAACCAATTTATTAAAAATAAAAATAAAAAATGATTATATTGATTAAAACTTAATTACAAGCCATTTCACTGAAATAGTTTTCATTTTTTCTAAATTTTTCAACAACTAATTTTTAAAAAAAAATTATTATGCTCGATTTATATTTTATATTAATAAATAATTTTATATTAATAAAATTGTACAAAAAAAAACATTATTTTTTATTATAAATTTTGGAATATTAAAAACGGGTTCAAATAATAGAAAGGTTAAAGTAATTGATCTTTCGAAGAAAAAAAAAGGGAAGAAAGGTTGAGTGCTGAATAAAGAAAAGCAGGAATTCCAATTTTTTATATATAGTGGAAAGGATTAAATAAATTTTTTTATTTAAAATTATATAGATGTAAAAATTTATTATTATGAAGGAAAAAAAATAATGAAAGAAGAAAAAATTATGAGAAAAAAGTTGAATTGATGTGACAAAGTAAAACCAACTTGAATACCGCTGAAAAAATAATGAAGGAATTGCAAAGAACTTTTCAGAAGACCATGATATGAGGGGTATTGGAAACCCCGAGTGGAGAAATAGACGTGATAGTTTGAGCATCATATCTATTTCCAAATCTCACAATCACATGAGTGGTTTATTTATAATTTTGTTGCTTTACGGTGTTTATATGGTTTTGAATTATTTTTTTAAGTATAAGGTAAGATAATTATATTTAACTCAAATGCAGGTGTCAATAGTGGTAATTAAGGTGACAAGACAGACCGCCAGTGGAATGGAGAGTTATCTGGCTACCTGCATCGTCCCGAGAGCTTACCTTAGAAGAATTCATAATACATTGCAGGCGATAATTAATGACCCCAAAAGCTATGACAAATTCACCTCCCTCATAGCCATGGCCCCTACAGATCGTTTTGTTAATCCTCCTCTTCTCCATGGCTTCTGCCCTCCGCAAGCTGTTGAACCATGTATTCGCACTCGACAGGCAGTCGCTGCATGATTCTTCCTTGCCTGGATCTTGGTAATGGTTTCCATTTTTCTCATTCCAATCTCTATATTTTAGACCAAGGCCCGACCTCCCCTGCTCACCCTCAGCGTCGCCATACTTCCAACTCCTCTGCTGTCAATATAACTTACAATTCTGCTATGGCTCGCCTCAAGCATCGCATGCGCAGTAGACGCAGAGGAACCCATGGAGGATTTATCCGCTCGCAAGCTTTGACCAGCTCTGGCTCTGATTCCCCGAACTCAACCACTGAGATGCCCAATCCGCTCATTTACCCCACTCATCGCTACCCGAATACCCGAAGTGGTAGAGGTAAGAGGGACAATGCTGTTTGCTCTGCAAATTTCCCACTTCCTCCTTATCCCGCCCCTCACAGCACTCAATTTCGCTTCCGTAGTTCCTTAAATCGACCTACAATCACTGCGACTATCACAATTTCCTTCGAGGAAGAGCCTGAGACGCAAGCTCCTCTGTTTAGTCGTGGGGACAAGCAGAGCAGGGAGGTCCCTGGTCGCCGAGGGATCAGCATCTCGGGCAACAAGCAACAAAGTGAAAGTAGAAAGGCTCTGCATGGCAAGGCTAAAGCTGGCGACTCTTCAGCTGAGGATGACAAGCATAACAGCATGAAAGCATCAGGCAGCGGGCAGAATGACACTTCTGAGAGGCAAATGAACGCAGGAGGCATTGAGGAGGCTCCACCAGCTCAGGGTCGAGGAGTGTCTGAAGAGGATGACGATTGGTATCAATTTACCTGCTGGATTGAGGAGGAGCCAGCGCCAGAGGAGCCACCGGCTTAACACGTGGCCTCTTGCAAATGAGTCCTGCTTCCAGGTGGATGTGTCTCACTATTTTGTGGTTTTGTGGTTCTAGATGTGTCTCGGTCTTCTGGTTGAGTCTCTGCCAGGTGGACATGTCTCACTGTCTCTTGGAGATGTCTCTGTCTTTTGGTTCTAGAAATGCATTCTCTTTTTTTTTTTTTGGAAAACTAAAGTCTACTTGACTATAGTTTTTTCTGGTTCAATGGGCTGGTTTCCCCCATAATGGGGGCAGTTTTTAAGGCTTTTTGGACTGGTTTCCCCTATGTTGGGGCAATCCAAAACAAATAGTGTCAATTTTTTATGATGACAGATGATCAACAACTCTGAGGCCAGGCCTCTCTGTAACCTTTTTTGTACCATATCAATAGATCAATATTACTTAGAAAAAAAAAAAAAAAGATAATTATATTTATGTTTAATTAATCATTATAAAGTAACTCAAAGAGAATATTAAGTACTATGATGTCCGAACGAAAGGAGGAAGAGATGGCTAGGGTTTCTGAACTCCCCTGCGCCGCAGCCGTCACACTGCAGATCAGCAAAGGAGTCGAGAACGGAGGCAGGCCCTGCAAGATCTCGACTGCTGGAAAAGCCAAATCGGTAACGCTGTCAAGAATCTGCCCCCGTAATGACCCAGATCACAAACCTCCCATGGTTGATCGATCCCCTACGGCAGATCGACCCATGTTCAAGCCACGGACGCATTTTTCTTACCTGTATCGGGGTTTTTATCACTGGTTTTTCCATGGATTCAATGCAATTGCATATGATAAGAACAACACAACCCAGCATCGACCAGATCAGCAAAATAATAGCAAATTTTTCCTCGGGTTTGATCTTCGTGCCACGCATAAGGACAAGGAAGAAGGGCTCTGGCCGGAAATAGCTGCACGAGCAAGGGTAGAACAGAATGTCGCGCCCCTGTCTTCCACCGAGTTAACGAGGGGCTGCATCATAGGCCGGAAGGTGAGGAAAAATGACATGGTAGATCTAGACAGGGCCACCGGACTCAGGTTGTTTAATGGCTCTTTTGATGAATTGATAGAGCGAACGGCGCTTGGCACGACAGAGCCAGAGCACACGGATCTGATCTTTAAAGCAGATCGACAGCAGAAGGGCCATATGCGCGACACCGGGTTAGGCGGATCAGGATCACAGCCAGAACCCAGGCAACAAGTAACATCAACTTGTTTTCAGATTTTTATTAAACCCCCTATGGGGAAAACTAGTCTAGTGTGGGTACATGCAGAAAGCACCATCATGCAGTTGAAACAGCAAATATGGGCATTGATGGGATACCCTGTTCAGATCCAACATTTGGTCAGTGGTAGGTGGTCCCTTCAGGATAGCAGAACCCTGAAAAATTATGATATTAGCCCAGAAACAACTATTGCTTTAAACCTTAGGCTGAGAGGAGGGGCTCTGCCCCAAGGACATCCAATCTCCTCAGGAGGAGACAAGGGGAAAAAGACAGCATCTCAGCATCAACCCAAGGGAGGTTCCTCTTACAAAAACATCTTACAGAGTAACAGAGATCCAGGGTCCCCTCCTGATCAAGGTGGATATACACCTAGGCCATACATAGTAGATCAGCTAGGGAAAACCCCAGCCCTCAACTTTGATTCTACAGGACTTTAAGATTTCGTTAAGTCATATGAAACACAGGCCCTAATCTGCCGATTTAACAGTTTTTGGCCAAAGCCAATGGATCTATTTCATTGGATTTTCACCAATTGGACCTGGAATGTGATATACATTTATGCTCCAAGGGGTTTTTCATTGTTAAATTCGCATCCACAGAAGTCAGAGATACAATCATCAGTGCAAGGCCTTGGTTTTGGGGAACATCGGGTCTTTTCATGACCCCATGGTTTCCAGATTTTGATCTAAACAAATTGATTGTCTCCAAAATGTCGGTCTAGGTCCGCCTATATAACCTTCCTCTTCACTTTTGGAGTGAACGAGTTTTGGAAGGAATTGGGAACAACATAGGGATATATATCAAAACAGATCTGGAAAGGACTGATGAGAGGATCTACACCTTTGCACGCATTTGTGTGGAAGTAGATCTAAGTAAAGGACTGCCTGAAAATATAAGGCTGGTATACAAACAACAAAACTGGCTACAAGGACTAGACTACGAAAACACTGCTTTTAGATGCAGGAACTGTAGGCTAACATGGCACTTGCAAAGTACATGCCTAGAAGCCAAGAAAGAAAACAGTAAAAAGAAGCAGAAAGGGAAGCAGAGGAAAGGATGGCAATTTCCCACTCCTGACTCAGAGGATGACGAATCAAAAGCAGAGGAGGAAGTTACCCCCACAGAGAATTTTGAGCCTACCCAGGGAAAGGAGACCCAAAAGGAAAACACATCAGCCAACAAGGTTTCACAGCTCCATTCAAACCAGGCGGAGAAGACAAGCTAGGACCTGAGTATGGGAGGGATCAAACGGCATCACCCCTCAGACACTTCAGGCTCAGACAAGGATACAACGCCACAGAAAGCAGAAACACAGTGAGTCCTAGCTTCGATCGAGCCCACCCAAGGTGAGTGGCGCAAGGTCGAAAAGAAGAAGGGGAGAAAAACATGAGGTGTGAGTCCTCTTCTCACTCTCCGAAACCAGTTTTTCTGTCCTTTCCTCCTTTCTTTTTCTTTTTTCTCTTCTTCCATTCTTTCTAAATGCACGGTAGCCTCGCTATGTTGCATTGTGTGCGAAAGCACTCGAGCCCAATGGGGAACTTCTGGAAATGCTTCAATGCATATGCTTTGTGTAACTTTTCATTTTTTAAATAAAAGGTTACCACTTTTTTCCTGTGGAAAAAAAAGTACTATGATGTCCATAAAATGTGGGAGAATTAAATAATCTCTTATAAAAGCTACAATGTATAAATATAAAAAATACAATGCGGGAACATAAAAGATACAATATATAAAATGCTAAAATGAAGAGGATCAAACCTATCTCTCCTAACATCCAAAACTGACTAAAAAAACACTGAAAAAAATTCACAAAATTTATTAAAGAGGTGACTAATAAAAATATTCTTAAATACTTGTAGTATTAAAAAGAGAACATTCACTACCCTAATAGAATATTTGTACATCACATTGCATTTGATCAAGTATTTTGAAAAGTAAGTTTTTGATATGATTACGTCAATAGGCGTTTTCACTGAGCGGTTTGCATGTACAAACACTATTTGCAGTGGTAGGCTTTCATTTTTTTTTAAGCCGATAGGCCTTCCTTTGAAAGAGACTTTCTTCGTCCTTTTCTTTCTAGGGTTGACACCTGGCATTTTTTTCAACAACAACCAAATTGACATCTTGGTATTTTGCATCTTGCAGTTTTGCATTTGTTAATGCCACTGTGTGCGTTGTTAATACGTGGATTGTGGAACGTGTGCCCAACGTGCGTGTGGTGCGGTGAACGTCTGCCCAGGCTGTGTGCATGCCCGAGTCTCGCAAAACCTCAACGGAAAACTGTTATGCCAACACCTTTCTCCATAATGATGGCGGTCTCCAATCTTCACCCACTACATGAAGCCGGCAGAAATATAAGTTCATACAAACTCTAATGGCTGTTATAGCCGGTAATTAAGCTACACAAATTAAGCGGTTCAATACAAATGTTGTTATGGGAATTGAGGTTGATTTGAAACTCCAAGAATCTCTCGCAGATACTCAATTTCATGACAGTGGCTTTCCTAGTTCTCGTGGGGATCATAATCCGTGGTGGCCTGTGGCTTCCCTTGATTGAGGCTGAAGATTTATCCACTATTGAATTGCAATACCCGATGGACAGTGTGAAAGCTATTTGTACCAGAACTCTCTATCCAGAGCTCTGCTATTCCAGTCTCTTTCCTCATTTAGTATCGTCCCCTTTACAACCCATAAAGCTCCTTTACCTTGCTCTAATGGTGGCCCTGGATGAGACAAACAAGGCTTTCGCCCATGTTTTGGGAGTGGTTAAGCAAAGCTCTGATAGCACTATCTCTCTTTTAAAGCGCCGCGATCTTAAAACATTGACGCGTGAACCGGGTATGGGCGAGATACCCCTTTTAGATAAGCAAGATATTTGTTCTCAATGTGGGTGTTATGAATTTGATTGTTAACCATCAGGAGGAGATTGAAGGAGATTGTCAACCATTGCGATAACAATGGTGCTTTAGGTTCATGATGCCCAATACTAGATATACTAGATATACTTGCACTGATATGCCCATTGATGGTACCTTCTTCAGCGATCTGTGGTCACAGCGTGTAGCAGTTTTAATTTTATTTCAAATGTATTGCCATTCTAACATGTTTGTTTGTCTTTTGCATATTTGCTTGTCCAATGTGCTCCAAATCTGTCTGTGATATGTCTAAATTGTGGGAGAAACTTGACCGAGAGGTAGATATTTTCGACAAGATGAACATCTTGAAGTCATCTCACAATGGGTTGTATAACGAGTAGCTTATTATATGTGTTTTTGCTAATTTTGATTTCTCATATTTGAAATTTTCTTTCGTCCAATGGCAATTGATTTTTTAAGTTTCTTGAGTGGATTCTGATATTTTGTTTTGTCATGTAGGTTGCTTTGACTCCAATGCCTAAAGCTTACCAGAACATAATGGTAAGTTGTCTGATGTTAATGTGGTATAATTTGGAGGCATATTTTAGAGCCCATTACTAGCGTGAGAGAAAATACCTCACCACTTTCTCGTCGGTCATTTGAGCAGGTTTGGATCTTATGCAATGACCGTGGAGTAACTTCTGAAGTAAATCTTCACATTGTTGCACACAAGTGTCAAAGTTGCAATTCTTATAACACCTGGCAGACCAGGGGAGGTCCTTCTGCAAGTTCATGTGGATCTCATTTTTGATATTCTCAAATGTTCAGATTCATGTATCCCTCTTTACCACTTGTAAGGTTGCCTTAGCACTGCTTATGTGGCATGAAAAACAGTTGTACTGCAAAAGCTATGCAGTGGCATTACTACAAGAATTCAGTGTAACCGCTGAGTTTTTGTGGCACTACTCTACGGTTGTTAACATCATAACAAAGTTGATGCTCTGTGCCCACTTCAACAAAGACCACAAGAAGGGAAATTCTTTATCCTGCAGCTCTCACGCCACGGCAAAACAAGTATCAAATTATGTCTTTGCAAATTTGCAGATCATGAATTACAATGGAATGAAGGTTTCTTTTTCTGTATGTGACTTTAGTCTGACCAGATACGTGCACGATTTAATTTCCTGTGAAATGAAGATGTATTTTCCCTTTTGGAATGGCATGTTATTTCTCAAGCAATTTACTGCTGCTCCCACGGCCAGAGGTGTGAAGAAGCCTCATAGATATCGTCTCGGAACAGTGGCTCTTCGGTATGTACAAGCAGTTTAAATTTGCTTCGGATTTTATCGATATGTTTACAATGTTTTCTTTATAGTATATGTATCTTATTGCAAATTGTTTAATCGACTGAACAGAGAAATTCAAAAGTATCAGAAGAGCACAGAGTTGCTAATTCGGAAGCTGACATTTCAAAGGCTTGTGAGGGAAATTGCCCAGCACTTCAATGTAACGTGTCACCTTTCTCGTTAAAATGTTAGCTTAATTGGCGACCCATTTAAATGAATTGCTTGGTACTCTGTTCTGGCGGTGGTGCTTGTCTAATTATTTTGTTTTATGGTGTTGAGACGGATCTGCGATTCCAAAGTCATGTTGTCTTGGCACTTCAGAAGGTTGCAGAGGCCTATCTTGTTGGTTTGTTTGAAGATACTAACCTCTAAGCCATACATGCGAAGAGGGTGACCATCATGTCAAAAGACATTCAGCGTGCAAGGCGTATCCGTGGGGAAAGGGCCTAGGCTTGTTTTCAGGGTGATGATTTGTAAGGGTTGGATTTTTTTTGGGGAGAATTTTGTAGCATGTACATATATTTGATGAAGGAAGCTTTTCGCAGAAACGCATTTTAGACTGCAGGATTCTGTAATGTGGTATAATTGAAGTTTACGTTGACTACAATGGATATTGTGAATTTATGACTTCTAATTGAATGGGTCGACTCGAGCTAATTGTAGCTGCTTATTAATATGGAACTTTTTGCCATTCCAAGCCATGTTTTTTGAACCCATACTGCATGTTGATGCTGGTTAAGCTCTTCATTATTATATGGTATAATTATTGTTTATCAATGTTTTGGAACCCATATTGCATGTTGATGCTTGTTAAGCTCTTCATTATTATATGGTATAATCACTGTATCAATGTTGAAGTGTTATATGTATCTTCATGTTTAAATTTAATTTGTTTTTCAGTAGACAACATTCCTCGTGATTTATATTCTGCATTTTCTATTACTTTACACTGATAATATTCTACACTTTCTATTACTTTTCACTGACAATCGACCGCAATACAAGATGTTGTATGACGGTGTCTTTTATCAATGTTGAAGTGCTATATGTGTCTTCATGTACAAAACTGGTTGTTGAACAATAATTTATCGTGTCTGCAAGAGAGGGTTGTTTTATCTTGTCTGCAAGAGAGGGTTGTGCATCTACCAAAATTCTTCATAGTGGAACTTGTTTATATGTTTTTTAATAAATGACTTTGAAGTTTACAAATAGTTGGATGGATTTTATTTGCTACGCTGAAGCAATTATTCTACAAATCCACTACGGTTGTGAGCAATGAGTATTTATAATTATGTTATTAAATATTTGGATGGATTTTAGCAGCAAGGCTGAATCTACTATTTTGTAATGCACAATAGTCTTGCGATGTGTTTGCAAAGATATGTTTTTGAATATTTGCATGGATTTTATCTGTTTGACTATTTATCTGTCGGACTGAAGTGAGTGATTATGGAATGTTTAGTGGTTGTATCAATTTGTTTAGAAAATTTTGTTTTTGAATACTTGGGAAGAGATTAGTTTGCAATGTGCGGTAGTTGTGAGCAATCTGTTTGCAAAAGTGCGAGTTGTTGCAATGCTCGCGTGGGAAGTTTCTTTTGGAAAATTGTTTTTCCATTGTTTTTGTGATGGTGCAATTTTAGCTAGTATTCATTTTTATTCCTTGTGAAATTTTATTCATTCTTTCCATATGGCCAATTCATTGTCAGTTTGTTAAATTTTATTCATTCTTTCCATATGGCCAATTCATTGTCAATTGTTGTTGTCGTCTCATCGTGGCCACACTCGGCGAGCCACAATGTGGCTAACTCATTATTGTCAATTTAGTGCATCTCAGCCACTTTGTCAATTTAATGATGACTTGAAGAAACTCTTCAAGTGTCATGTTTCGTTATCCAATGTGAATTTTTATGTCTTCTTCCCATGTGGCCAAATCATTGTCAATTTAGTGCATCTCGGCCACCGTGCCAATTTACAACACATGTCGGTTGAAGAGTTTCACGGTTAACTGCTTAACACTCGGTTCTGATTTTCCATGAAACCCTCATTCCTAGTTTTTAGGAATCATTCATTTTCAGTGTTCCAACGAAATTACTTTTTAAATAAAAGAATGAAACACTCGTTCTCGAATAAAAATGTTCTCACGTAAAAGATAGAAATACTCGTTCTTAGTGTTCTACCCAAATTTGAAGGGTTACCACCAAGTTTGAAGGTTTTAACACAATAGCATTTTTAATGCTCAATTTGAGGGGTCTGGTTTTTTCTGGGTACTACAATTCTTCTGAATAATAAAAATTTCCAGCTTATTTGCTTATATCAAACATTTGTGTAGGGTTTCAACCAATTAACGTTTCATTGAGTATGTATTTACAAATCAATGATTTTGGGATCAAATTCCACAAAGCAATTATATATATGCTCTTCAAATTCCTTCAAGCTTTTGAAAGTAAAATCAATGAATTATCAAATTTTACTATAATAAAAAACAATTAAAAAGCCTTTAGCGATGTCAAATTGCTCCTCCTTTAGGCTTGAGCCAAGATCTCTTTTAAAAAAAATTCAACAATTCCAATTTAATAATCCTATCGGCATATCTTTATACCTTTTAAGACAACTGGTAGTCAATAGTAGGATTTCATTTTCGTAGTACTTCATCTAATTCTGCCACGTGAACAAACTAAACGACACCGTCGAAGGCGTTGAGGCGAGCTTCCTTGTAGTCGTCGGGGAGGGTCAACATAGACATCAGTGTTGCCTTTCTGGTGCCTGAAGCCCCGGCGGAACCAAGGGACCTCCATCAGCTGCGCGATAGTGATCTTCATCAGGGCTTTGGGTCACTAGGAAATTTTAGGGAAGATTTCAGAGCCAAATCATTCCCATATTCGTATCTCGTGACCAAAGATGGAAGTAAAGAAGCAAAGATGAAAGCTCAGCTCACGCGGGAGAACAAGGCGTTGCCTGCTTTTCGAGTGCGGTGCCATCTACTGCACACTGGAAAATCGATGCAAACCTTTCATTGGATAAATATGCAATGAGATCTTGCTTTTGATAGGCACCGAATTGTTCGACCTGCCACCAAATTGTTTGAATTGGCTATTCTCAAGAAAAATGCCCATTGGTGGAGGAGCTAAAGAAGATATGAATTGACCAATCAAACCTAAAAATTCAATCAGAAAATATTTAATTAGATTAAGGATAAGTTTTTGGGTTAAAAAAACAGAAGGAAACCAACAAACTCGATCTGAAATTGGGCTGGACAAATTCTTGACGGCCTAACAAAGGGAAAGCTGGATATTTTCAGCAAAAACCAGAATTCTGAGACTTGGGGTAACAGTTCTTAACAGTCCAACAAAATGCAAACAAGAAATTTTTATATGGTGAATCTCTAGGCCCAAATGTAAATTCCTGTATGTTAGGAAAACATGTCCTCGCCATAGCTAAGGAGGTCTTCACCGGCCAAGACACTGGAATAGGCAAAATCTTGAATTTGAGGAATGGATGAATTTTCTAAGCAACACAACATATTCGAGGTGCCTCAAGAGAAACTCTCCACCATTCAAGAAGAGAACTCCAGTATCTGAGCTTTCAATGCAAAGGTTATGGGCAAGCCAACAAGGAAGCCTAAATTTCAACCTCTTGCGTATAATCCTCGATAAAGAAAACCTCGAGTTTCATCCTCTTAGATATGAAATTTTGACAAAAACCAATACCTAAACCATGGATTTGAGGTTCCAATAAAATCTTTATACAGTACCCAAGGAAATATGCCCGGATTTCAGCTTCTCCGGAAACTTTTCTGACAACCCAACAAGGCAAACATTGATTCAATTTCCGAACAAATGATTCAAGAAAGCCCAAAAAAGGATCTAAGGATCCTGGTGAAGAATTCTACATTACCCAACAATGGATTTACAAGGCCTTGAACTTCCCGTTGAATTAAAATCCATAGGTATGGAGCCAGAGAAGAGGATTCTTGTAGCAGAAGTCAATAATAATAAATAGGTAAATAAATCAAATCCTAATAGTGTGCATTCATAGGCATACTGTCTGTTTGGATTTGAATCAAACTTGCCAACTAACTCAGTGGGTTAACAAGCAGCCGCCATTCAAGCCCTTGTCTCCATTATCATTGACTATCACCTTATGTTCATGGATTCCTCAGCACAGAACTCCAAAGAGACCATTTCAATGACTAGAGATTACACTGAAAATTGTATTCAATGCCCATTGATTCTGCTTCTGCTCGTTGAGCACAACTTTGCTTTTCTATTGTTTGTTGTCTGGTAAAAAAGCATAGACAGGAATATTTATTTTTCTATATTCCTTTTCCTCTGCCACTGCCACGGGTCATGACTATTTTTCTACTCCACCCCACCACCATTGTCATTAAATTAGATCGGTGACAGGGAGAAATAGCTTTGGTGTTATTCGATTTTGTGCACACAACAAGAAAAGAGCTTAGTGGGTGGAAGTGAATAATGGAAACAATCATTTCGACAGTGTTGATATTCCAAAAATCAGAGTGAAAAATTAAAAGGGAGCAATTTTATCAAAATGATGATCAATAACTTTAGCACTTCGGGTTTTGGAGAACGCGTGGTGCAACCTAATTTAAATATGGGCCCATGCGTTACTTACACCGTCAATATGTTGTAAACAAAATTAACTAGAGTGTGGTGGGTTGTCCTTGTTAAACAGACATGGTCAGGGAGAACAAAATAGGAAAGATAAAGCTTGCAATGCTATTTTATTAACAATTTGATATACATTTATAGTACATTTGGTGACCGTTGGGATTTAGATCCCAAGGTCTCTTGGACTGCTTTGTCCATTCGGCTTCCACGCTAACCCTTTAGGATTAGGTGTCCAACATTCCCCCCTTTAATCCGAAGGGTTATGTATGAGTCCAAGAAAAGAGCTGTAATATAAAATGTGCAAATATGCATGGCAGCAGTAGGCTGAATGTGCTCTCTGAAATGTTGGTATAAAGGGCGGTGGTTTAAGG
>APFE030580234.1:0-21906 GCA_000404065.3 Pinus taeda
AAGACACAGACATTACAAACGCTGATGTAAAAAACCATGACTGACATAGACATTACAGACGCAGATATGGAGATAAACATAGACGTAAACTGACTCTCAAAATCGACAGTGGCAGCTACCACGACTTCCAGAAACTGAACATAGAAAAGCCATACCGCCCCGGACGTCCAAGTCTCGCGCCTAGGTGTAAGGATTTGGTGGCTCCTCCACCGCTGGACTGAGAAATGTTCCTTGTGGCTCCTCCACCACCGTGCAGCCATAGGAGTCTGATGCACTCGTGTCGGTGTGCGGAGCGTCGTCCCTTTCAGGCGCACTTGGACCTGCTCTGTTCCTCGCCACCTCACCCGAGGCTTCCAAAGGCTGTGGTCGCTGACCCTGAACAGGCGAGGGTGGCCTTGGAGCTGCTGGGGCGTCTGGTCGATCAGCGTGCTCGCATTTTTCAATGTGCACCGATACATAATACACTGCATTGTCCAATGTACATGGGAATCTGAAACGGGTTGATGGATGCCCGCCGAACGGACACACCACAGATCTTCCCCGTCCTCTGCCTCTTCCTCACCCTGTGCGAGCTGGTGGCAAGCGAAGTTTCCTTCGAGGACGCTGAGGAATGTGACGAAGAGGCCCGTGCTCTGGCACCGCCCCTTGAGCCTCCCCGCCTGCAAGCTCCCCACTGCCTTTCACGTGGCATTTTGTAGCTACCACGGCCCCAATTCTGCTCCGAGGTCGCAGAGACACCCAGGTCAAGAGCCAAACCAGTTCTAGAGCTACGCAGGGTGAACTTCTTCCTGAGAACTGACCCGTCCCGAACCCAGAATGTGCAGTGCGCCCCAGGACCACACCTCGAACCAAGACACCAAGAGACTGCGACGCCGCGCAACTTAGACCACAACTCGAACCAGGACCACAATTCGAACCAGGACCAAACAATTCGAACCAGGACACCACAATTCGAACCAGAACACAATTTGAACCAGGACACAACTTGAACCAGGACCACAATTCGAACCAAGACCACAATTCGAACCAGGACACTGAGCCACGAATTACCAGGTAAGCCGAGCTCGAAACTGGGGCCTTCAGAGCCGAGGGCCAAGGTTTATGCTTGGGCTCACTCACCCGCGGAGCCGACATCCGAGAACTGGACTCGCCTCTCACCAGCAAGACCAGACTGAGCTTCAGACAACCAGAGCTTCGCTCCCCTCTCAACTGACCCCCTCTTGGCATCGAAATGATCCTTCGGTGCCAAATACCTTTGCAGCTGGTTGATATCTCGCCACCATTAATGTTGACCGGACGTTTTCTCGAGCCTTTGGCCCACTTGTCCTGAGCAGGCAGCCAGTTGTCAATAAATGACGCCGCCTCCTCATTCAATGCCCTGTCTATCACCCGCAGCCGAGGGTAGGAGATCCTGAGTTGCCAGAGATAGGCAAACTTGTTGAAGTTGAGTATCTGTTGTGTCATTGAGCTTACCTGAGTAGGGGTGACTATTCAAATCGACTCCTTGATTGGCTAACCGATCAGCAACCTTGTTGGCGGATCTTTTGACATGCTGGAAGGTGATACTATTGGGACTTCTAAGCCTTGCTTCCAGTGATTCTATTCTGCTGAGCAATCTCCAGCTGGAGGCGACTTTGGTTGCAGGTGTTCCGGCTTGAATCCTAGTAGCTGCGTTGATCAGAATCTGGGAGTCTCCCTCTGCGATTAGCGAATAGAAGCCTTGTTGATCAGCTATGCATAAACCTTTCCATAGTCCTTCCAATTCAGCTACATTATTGGTATCGTTTCCAATCGATCCAAAGAAGACGTGTTGTATGTTCCCTTTGTCATTGCGAATGACTCCACCATATCCTGCGGGTCCTGGATTCCCCTTAGTTGCACCGTCGAAATTCAACTTGAAAGAAGCTGAGGCTGGGGGGGACCAGTGAGTAGGGGAAACAGTCTTGTTTAGTATCCGGGTGGGAGGAGGTGTGGAGTAGGAAACATGAAGATCCCATGACTTCCATATGTTTATCTCTTGTGGGGACGAAGGCTAATCCGTTTCTTGCCAGTTCCTGAGTGCCAGAGTCTCTTGTAGGCTTTGCTGAAAAAGAATCCACAGTATATCTGGAGGCCGCTTCTTGTCGTTGAAAACTCTGTTGTTCCTCTCCTTCCATAGGGTCCAATAGAGAAAGCCGGGGATGAGTGTCCAGAGTGCGTTCAGCAGTGAACTTTGATATGGCGTCTTGGGCCAAGTTCTCAACAGATTAGCTATATCTTCTTGCCGATTTCCTAATCGTTGAGTGCATCTGTCAATTCGATTCCAAAGTTGAGTTGCAAGGGGGCATTTTTCCATCAGATGCAAGATGGTTTTTGCGTGCAGAGAGTAGTTTGGGCATTGTGATGGACCTATGAAACCTCTACATTGCAGATTATCCCAGGTGAGTATTCTTTTTTTGCTTAAAAGCCATAAGAAGGTAGAGACTTTAGGCCACATAGTGGATTGCCAGATGTTGCACCATAACTGATCTTTGTCGATGGAGTTTTGGGCATACCTCAGATTGTATGCTTCTTTTGTTGTGAAAACTCCTTTCATTGTGTGCCCCCACCTTAATCTGTCCTGCTTATTTGACTTTTTGACCTTCCTGTGCTTTAGTTCTTGTTCAATATCCTCATAGGTTTCTCCATGCCAATCCTCCTGCCAGGTGCAAGCTGGTCTCCATTGTTGATAGTCTGTATCTTCATTCTGTTGCCAAAACTGGGCAATGCTTTCAAGGTTATTGCGTTGCATATGAGTTTGCCATAGCGGTTTTTGAAAGATTGAGGCTAGTGTCGGGAGCTGCTGCCAAGAGTCCTCCCAAAAACGCGCTGAATTCCCTGAACGTACTTCCCAGAAACTATTCTCTTGAATGAATGTGCTATGAAGTTTTGCTGCATTCCAGATCATTGAGCTTGAGCTGCTTGGGTTGAACCTTATCAAATCCTCCCAGCTACTTCCAGACGCATATTTGGCTTGCCAAAGCTTCGCCCATGGGATTTGTGGCTTGACAAGCCAGTTCCACCAAACCTTTGCGCCCATGGTATTGTTGCTATGCAGTGGGTCCCGTAGGCCTAATCCACCGCTGGACTTTTGTTGGCAGACCTCTGACCATTTGACTAAGGCCCATTTCCTATTTAGACCCGAAGATCCCCACAGAAAATTCCGTTGTAGATTGCGTATGCCTTTAAGGACCCATTTCGGAGCTGCAAGGATGGAGAATAGATAAAGAGGCATGGTTTGAAGCACGGATTTGATCAGGATGAGACGACTGGCAATATTGAGAGACCTGAACGTCCAGGAGGAGAGTCTTGCTTCAATTTTGTCCAGGAACGATCTCCACGATGCTTGGTTAAGAGCTGAGAGCATTAGAGGAGCACCCAGATATTTGGAGGGAAGCGCGGCAATAGTGAAACCAAGGATGCGGGCTATGTTTCTCTGAGTGGATAGAGGGGTATTGAAGAAAAAGAGCTGAGATTTAGAAGCATTTATAGAGGTGCCTGAGGCTTCAGAGAACAGATCAAGCAGGGCTTTGAAGGATTTGGCTTCAGCTGATGAGGGATGTCCAAAAAGCATTATGTCATCTACAAATTGTTGATGCGATGATGGGGGAAGTCCATGAAGCGCAATGCCTTTAATGGTCCTGGAGGATATAGCATGATGAAGCAAGCGGCTGAGTCCTTCCGCCATAAGGACAAAGATGAAAGGGGAGAGGGGATCCCCTTGCCTTATGTCGCGCGATGATTGGAAGGGCTGTGAAGGTGAGCCATTGAGAAGGATTGAGAAGCTGGGAGATGAAATAAGGTTCATTATCCAGCGAGTCCAGGTGGGGAAAAAGGCAAAGGCGAGTAGCATATGCTGAATGTACTCCCAGCTGAGCTTATCAAAAGCTTTTGATAGATCAAGTTTCATTATCATACCTGGCTTTTTGAGGATTTTTAAGGAGTGGATAACCTCATTGGATAAGATTATGCCATCCATGATTTGGTGACCTTCAACATACCCGGTTTGTTCTGGAAGAATTAGAAGAGGCAGGAGGGGTTTGAGTCTATTGGCTATGACTTTGGAGATGAGTTTGTAGATGACATTACAGAGGGCAATGGGCCGAAATTTATCCGGCGTGTTGGCTTCCTCCCCTTTGGGAACGAGCGCTATGAAGGTGGAGTTCAGGGATGGGAGGAGCCAGTGCATAGTGCGAGATTCCTCTACCAGATCCCATACTTCGCTGCTTATTAGATCCCAAAATTCATGAAAAAGTTAGAGGTAAAGCCATCCGGACCGGGAGCCTTACCATCTTTTAGCTGCGCCATTGCTTCCTCCACCTCTTGCTTGGAGATCGGTTGAAGAAGGTTTTTATTGTGGTCGGCTGTGATGAGCTTGGGAATGTGCCTTGTGACCTCTTGAATGGCCGCTGTTCTGCTTCTGGTTGGCTCTTTGAGCATGTCTTGAAAGTGATCTTTGAGCTCCTTTTCCATGTCTTCATGCCTTTCTAGTTTTTCCCCCTGACTGTTATTGATGAAGGCAATATTATTGTGCATTCTTCGCTGAATTGTAGTTCGGTGGAAGAATTTGGTGTTTTTTTCCCCTTCCTTGAGCCATTTTATTCTAGACTTTTGGCGCCAGAGGATTTCCTCCTGCGATCTTCTTGCTTCTAGGGCCGTCCAAAGGGATTGCTCTTTGTGGGCTAGTTCCTCCGTTCTGCCCGCTGTGATGATGGTTTGCTGGAGAATGCTCATTTCCTGCTCTAATTTTTGCCTGGATTCCGTGATGTTTTCAAAATGATTTTTGTTCCAGGCCTTCAGCACTTGCTTGAGATGTCTTAGTTTTTGTTGAAACTGGTACATTTTGGCTCCTTCTGGAGGGGTGAAGGTTCTCCAGGCAGTCTGGACTACTTCCTTGAAATTTGGGTGACTGGACCAGAAGGCTTCATAGCAGAAAGGTCTGTTGCAGTGTTTCCCGGGTCTGGTCCATTGCAGCATGATGGGCCAGTGATCCGATCCCCCTTGAGGCAGTATGGAGGCATGAAAGTCTCCTCCCAGATGTATGGCATTGTCTGAGAGTAGAAATCGGTCAAGTCGAGAGGCGATATTGTGTACCCCTCTGTGCTTGTTCGTCCAGGTGTAGGTGCCGTTATAGGTTTTGACATCGATGAGTTGGTTACTTCTAATGAAGTCCTTGAAGCTGGTGCTGTCTTCTTCCAACTTCCTTCGCCCTCCTTTTTTTTCTTCTAGGTGTGTGATAATGTTGAAGTCGCCTCCGCTTATCCAAAGGGGATAGCGCCTGGAGGAGTTCAAGCTTGTTAGCGTTTCCAGAGCTTTTAATTTGAGTTGCTGATCCTGGGGGAAGTAAGTGTTGGTCAGATGTCCATGAATATCCGTTCCAATGAGATGAAATGTGGCCTGAATGAAATGCCAAGTCGCATGGAAATCTTGCAACAGTAGAATCTGCGGGTTCCAAGCCATGGATAATCCCCCTGATGCTCCCATCGCGTCTGTAGATACTGATTGACTTCTGCTCCAAGCTTTGTTAAAGAGCTGCTCTATGGCAGTGGTGGTACTCTTTGTTTCTTGGAGAAAGACTACTGCTGGTTTTTCAGACTGTATCATGTTTTTTAACATTCTATGTTTTGAGGAGCTGTTGAGCCCTCTCATATTCCAAGAGATGAGCTTCATGAGGAACTATGGGGGTGGGCCTTGTAGAACCGTGTTAATTTCGGGAATCTCCCAGATTCCATTAATTGTTCTCCTATAATGATTGTTCTCTGCAGATCTGTTTTGCGCCCATGTTTCTTCGTTTCTTTTAGGATTTTTTTTCCATCCCAGGGACTGCCTGCCTGAATTCCTAGGCATTTCTTGTGCTGAGCTTTGTTTAATACCCCTTCCAGTCTGTCTATGTCCCCAGGGGGAATGGTTGTATAAGCTTTTTGCTTGCATGCATCTTCTAATTTGCGGATGTCCAGCCCATCCAAGCTTACATTTTCTATATCTTCTTCCATGTTGATGGGAACATTCAGGTGGTCTTCCAGGGTCTCTTCATGCAGACTGAGAGCTAGAGCAACATCTAGATCCATGTCTGAGAGCTGCGGATCCGTTTCTGTCACTGGCATTTTTGACTTCGGGTTTAGAGGAGCACTGATTAACTCTGATGAGGAGGGGTTCAGGTTATTTTGATGGATTGTGTCAGCGGATGAGGGGGGCGGAGAGGCTTGAGAGTCTTTTTGAGGCGGAGGGTCAGAGGGATCCTGCGGGGTGAGGATCTGGAATCTATTCGATGAGTCGGCCTTCTTGTGGCTAGGGGAGGGATCTTTCTGGTTATTTGAAGAGGAGGGAGCCGCATTCGTCTTCTTGGCATGTCTACGGCGGTGGGGGACTTTGACAAACCCCTCAGAGTCTTTGGCGATCTCATTGGCTGTGGGTTGGATTTGGACATTCAGAGGGCATTCCCTGAACAGATGCCCATGTTCATGGCATTTACGGCAATGAAATGGAATATGTTCATAATCAAGAGGTTGAATCCATTCATAGTCATCGTGATAGAGGCTTACCGAATCCGCTAGGGTCTTCTTGAGTTGCATCTGGACACAGATCCTTGCATAGGAGGTATATCCTCGTTTTTTTGTTTCCTCAGCTACCTTGATGAAAGTTCCAATGCGGTTGCCGATATCCTTTAGTGTTTCTTCTCTCCAGTACTCCGTGGGTAAGGAGTACATGCGGATCCAGACGGGTGCATGACTGAGGTCTTCTGTGTCTGGATTGAATCTAGGTTTCCAGTCCCGTAAGAATAGACCCGCAGAGTTGAAGAAATAGGGGCCGCCCTCAAATACTCTTATTTTGTCCTCTATGCAGGTGAATATGGCCGTGAAGAAGCCTTTAGGACCAATAAGCACGGAGACGTGTCCTTTTGGCTTCCATTTGGAGGCGATCCAGCCGTGCAAGGCTTTTTCCATTGGCCAAAAGCCCAAAAATTTTCCGATGAGCGCATGGTCTGTCATATACTGTATCTCGCCATTGATTCTGTGGCTTGGAAGCTCCACTCTGATTCTTTCAGGTGCTTTGGGGATGCATGTTGTCGATTTCGCCCTTGGTGGTGACGCCTTTGGACTCTCTGGCATTTCTTCATCCATGAGTGCATTCTGTTCTGGAGCGATTGGCTGTTCAGAGCTCTGTCCTGGCTCAGTGAGTGGATTCGGATAAGCTTGGGTTTTCACTGGTGCACCGTCAGCTTTGAAGTGATCGCGCGAAGGAGGGGAAGGTTGGGTACCCGCCCCTCCCATTTGGGAGGACATGATGATAGGCACAGTCAGGCTTTGTCGCGGCTGCTGCTAACGGTTCTGATGGGAGCGCCGCACTGTGCACGGCCTATGGGCAGATGTGCAGGTTTGCGCATTGACAGCAGGTTGCAGAGCGCTCTAGGGTTCTGTAAGGTAATAATACAATATTATTAAAGTAATAGATAAAATAAATATTTTTAGGATATTTATTTTAATTATTTATATGAGAATTTGGTAGAGATTTTTAAGAATTATAAGTTTAAGTTGTTTAATTTATAAAATTTAAGTATTTTTAGGTGTTGAATAGATTTATGCATTCAAACGCTTATTTTTAATAATACAAAATCACAATCTTGTTAGAAATTGTATTTTTGAATTCAAGGGAAAAGACCATTTTATCTAACTAAAGGTCTATCAATAAAGTCAAGTTCATGGTGTTTTAAGAGGTCAAAATTTAGAATTTGGTTGGAAATAAGGAGAACAAATATCACATAATCCACAACATTACTTCCAAGCCCATGAATACAAGTCATCTCGTGGGATTTTGTTAACTTGATTATACCATTACAAATGATAAGGTCTTGATAACTAGAAAGTTTGACTAACTCTTTACCAAATAAATTTTCAGTTAGATTTTTAGAGTTTCTCTTAAATCTATTAGCTAAATCAAGGTCCTCGTCTACCCATAAAGGATTACGGTTTAAATCATTAGTTATAAGAATAGCTTGGTTAGATGCAGTTCTAGCATTAAAGTCCCTTAACATGAGGATATTACCTTCATTCCTTAGACTATGAATATTGACTCTATGTTATTATAAGGAAAATTCTTATCTATATTGATTTGCTTATAAAAGATAGAGTTGATTAGTGCAAAATAACAAATTGTGATCAACTAATTAATGTCATAGATTTTGATCCTAATGTCCCTATTGAGGCGGTCTATCTTATGAAGCCAGAGTGTGTGAAGAGATACTATTTTTTATATAATAGGCTATTGCCCCAATTCCCGTTAGAGAGGATTCCTTGTTCCAAATTAATCATAAAATGAATCTCTCTATGTGAGGGGCCTTTAGCTCATCATGCTTCAAGTTTCAACTAAACAAATAATATCAATTTCACTCTGATCCAACTTACAATAGGATCTTTAGGCCACCTCTAAAAGATGATTTGGAGTGTTCCAAGTTCCTATTTATTACTACTCTTTTGATCTTTATCCCTAATAATAGCTTTCTTATTTCTAATGATTGCCCATTTACATTTATTGTTTGTTTTATCTTTTAAATCTCATTCCTTAATTAATTAGTTAAATTAATTTACCCCTATTAATAATTATTATTTAGATTTTACAATTTGTAATTAAAAAAATTACATATATCACTGTTTTATTAAAAAAGAAATAGTAAATTTAATTAAATAAAACTTTAAAATTATATTTTTATTACATGACCAACACAATCCAACAACACCCTTTATCTCTAATGATTATTTTTGCACAAGTTTCATCTTTTCTTATCAGGGAAAGAGGAGCCAAGTGGTAATCATCAACCATGACTAACATATACAACCTCGTGCATTTATTGCCCATAAGCAAACCAATTATTTATTGCCAAAAATATTATATGGTGATTAATATTTTACCAAAAAATAAATTATCAAAAATAAGAAAAGATATAATGGGTAATATTAAAATATACATTTTCATAAAAAGAATCAACAATAACCTTTATTACTACAATTACCTTTCCACAAGTTTCATCTTTTGCTGCCAGGGGAGGGAGGAGCAAACTAGTGTGGTGATCATTAGCCACTATGTAATGCTGGGACAACTTTTGGAAAATATTCTACCTTTTAACAAAATTATTACCAAAAACTATATAGTGATTAATATTTTGCCAAAAGACATTATCAAAAGTTAAAAAAAAAATTATGATAAAAAGGTGCACAAATAGATATAAAAGCAAAAGCTTGAAAGGGAAAAATGGAAGTGTGTTCTTACATCATTAATATCTAATTATTTAAGGGTTTTTTTGCACTGAAAATTATGAAAATTTTGGCAATATTTTGATAAATCTTGTTATGGATTTTGTAAATTACAATTGTTAAGAGATTTTGGGCGGCCCAAAATTTTTTTATAGTGCTGAATTTATTCTCACTTTCAAAAACATGATTTAAACGTTACGTCTACCAAATTTGCTGAAATTTTTTTACCCAAACTCCAGTCAAAAATAACTGTCCAAACAATTCCTCAACTTCCTGGAACTTTCATGAAAGTATTGCTAAATAATCTTTATTGTTATTGATTACAGACAATCTTGATCTTGTACAGCACTGAGTTTGGCTCTGTTTTCAATATGTTGACACGACCCAGAGCAAAGTTTGACAGAATCTATTGTTGCCTTCAAAAACAGTATTGGCGAGTGGAGTGGAGTGGTGCAACGTCATACAAAGATCTCTATTGAGTGTGTGGAGTACGTCTCTCTGAGTAAACAAATTTATATTTGCTGGACAAACTTCATAGGGATTCGAGATATAACGAAGCTATTACCATGACTCCACGCTTTACCAGGCAATGCCAGCCAAAATCAACAGCCACGTCGTTCGCAGGAACAACTTGCTTTTTGGCTGTAACAATTGGATTCAGTGATGGAATTTGATGGGCAATTTAGGCGATGGGTAATTTATTTGTCACAACGCCATTAGAATTTGATGGACAATTTGCTTGTCACAAGGCTATTGGAATTTGACGGGCAATTTGAGGATCATTGCGTGATTTACTCTTCAAATACAGTCAAAAATTTCTAAGCCTGTCATTTTTTTTACTAAAAACTTAAAAATATACAAACTATCAACTTTAATTAGATGTTTCAGATTTGAAATTCCTACTCTAATTAAATAGTTTTAAATTTGAAATTCTAAATATTTAAAAAAATCTGAAATTCCTAGCCTACTTGTATCATGATGATTTTCCATTAAATTAAAAAATATATATAATATGTGGGATGAGAAAAAAGCACTGTTAAATACAATGAGCAGGCTTGTTTGCTTTCTTGTAAAGTAATTTGTGAGTTGTTTCATGACCCACTCTCAAGATATTAGTTCTTTGTCTATCTTTATGAAAAGATTGAGAAAAAAAGAAAACAAAAAACCACAAACAAACAAAAAAGAGTTTTATTAATCAAAGTAGTTTATTTTTATTTTAAGATTATTTAGTAAGTAAAAGAAACGTTGTTGTTGTAAAGGATGTATAATTTTTGGCCATGTAATATACTTTGTTTTTTAATTTTATTTTCATAGTTTTTAAATGGTTGTAAATATGTTTTAAAGTAACTTAATGAAATTGTTTTTAAATGGCTGTGTTAAAGTAATTTAATGGAATTATATTTTATCAATTGATATTTTTGTTATTTTATTTTGATTAAAATTGAGAGAATTGTAATTTTAAATTATAAAATGGTATAATTTAAAAAACTTATATATTTTTAGAAAAGTAACTTGATTTTTATTAAAAAATTAGTTTAAATTATAAAACATTGTAATTTCACTTAAAATAGAATCATATTCACTAAAATTCGTTTTAAATTTTTAATTACACATTTAAAAAAAAAATTTACACACTGAAAATTTCTTTTACATACAAATAAACTTTACATTTACGATACTATCACAGTCCTCTTCAGTGGAGTATTCCGGGTAGCTTTAACGACTTATTCTGTTTTATTTTTTTCAATTTTGTTTTGCATGTTTTCTTTTCAGTTTTATTTTGCAGGTTCTTTTCAATTTTCTCTGATTTTTTTTTTATTATTTTTCTAAATTAAACCAGATTATTTTTGAATCCTTAATTGTAATTGGTAATAATATATATATATATATTATATATATATATATATATATATTATTATTATTTATTCAATTTCTCTGATTTTTTTATTTTTAAATTAGGCGAAAATATTTTTGAATCTTAATTATAATTTGTAAAATTTAAATATTTGAAATTTTAAAATATGGAATCAATCTGTATATTTAAAAAATATTTTAAATTAATAAAATTATATTACTATATTATATATAATATATATAAACTCAAACGGGTATGATTTTATTTATTTGATAAGAAATTTAGAATTACACCATGGTAGCTAATGATACATATCTTTTGTTTTTGATTCTAACACTTTCTTTTGAGCTGTTACAAAATTCCATTAACTAACACTTTCTTTTGAGCTGTTACAAAATTCCATTTCCTCAAGGATTGCAGGGATGAAATAAGTTTTCATTGTTTGTGAGAAGTTGGCCTTTCCGGAGGGTACACCCTTTGTTTGCCATTAGATCTTCTTCTTTGTTCAGATTTCTGAGTATGTGGAAGAATTTGTATGAGTCAAAATCGAGCAGCACTCTCTTCAGCGTATTTAGTGTTTTGTTGAGGCTTGCATTAGTGAACAGATTTCCTGTATTTAATTTTTTAATTATGATCTCCGAATCTCCGAAAGCTTGGAATTCTTTATCTCCTCTGTCCCTAACGATTTGACAAGCTTTGAGGAGGCCTAGGATCTCCGCTTGATTGTTGGTTTTCTGCACAATGCCCCAACAAAAACTGTCCCTTTTTATTCCGTTCGAAGCGAAGATGACCCCTCCTGCTCCTGCTGCCCCAGGATTGCCTTTGGAGGCTCTATTGAAGAATATTGTTGTAATTTTTTTATGTTTTCCACCATTCTTGAAAGTTTTCTTCAGAGTCTCTTTTGTGCCAGGCCTGGTTTCCTGCTTGAGGGACTGATAACTGCTTCCATGGTTGAGGGTGGAGGGGACCCAACCACCGCTCTTCTTCCAGGAGGAGCAGTGGATCACCTGTAAAGTTTTGTTGTTGCACTGCTTCTAGAAGAAAAGACTTGGCTTTTACCGCTGCAGAGAGGGGAGTGTGTGCCTTTTCATTGAATATCATATCGTTCCTGGACAGCCAAATTTGCCAGCACACAAATTTGGGTATGGCGTTCCAGACTTTCCTCCAGATGGATTTGACAGGAATTTTGTTGGGGTAACAGTGGTTCCATATGTCGAATAGTTCAACTACTAAGTTGTGAGTCGGAACTGTGATTTGTAGCCCATGGAGGGAGAGTCCCCATACTTCTTTCGCAAACTTACAGTCTATGAATAGATGCTTGGCAGTTTCTAGGCTGCTTCTGCACAGCTCACATCTGTGCAGACTTGCAATATTTTTTTTCATTAAATTATCTGCGGTTAGAAGCTTATCATGGGCCAGCGTCCATAAGAAGAAGTTTACCTTGGGCATGGCGAGAGGTTCCCAAACTTTCTTCCAGAACTCCAGTGTTCTGTTGTTGTTCCTGTTTGGTTGGATGGCATTGTACGCTTCTGCTATGATATATGTTCCAGAGCGCCCTCATCCCCAACTGTCTTTAGAATTTCTGTTTACTGGGGCCGCATCTTCCAGCAATTCTTCGAGGATATGTTTTTGCTGTTGAAGTCGTTCAAGAACTCCGAGGAAGTCCCATCCCTGCCAATCTCCGTGCCTATCCCATTTGGATAGATCATATATACTGGTGATCCCTACGCGTTCCAACCATTCTTTTATCCTTGCGATTTCATCTATCTTCGCAAGCGGATTCTGATCCATAATTTGGTCAAACCACAGATTTGTGCGTTTGCAATTTCCTGGAATTTTATACGGCTTTCCTTTAAATAAATTTAAGCTTCTATTATAGAGTTTCCAAGTTTGCGTGCTGTTGGGAATTTGACATGTCTGAAGGTTCCTGAGCGGCACGTTACAGGCATATTTGGACTTCAGCATTACACTTACAGGGTGCGATGATTCCTTAAAAAGTTTCCATAGCATTTTCCCTCCCATCGCCAAATTTGCCAGAGCTGGGTCGCGGATTTGCAATCCGCCTTCCGAATTGAGTGCTTCACCATCTCCCATTTGACAAGGTGAATTTTTTGCTGGTTTCCCTTTCCCCCTTGCCAGAGAAAATCGTGCAGGATTCTTGATATTTGATCTGTCACTCTCTTTGGGGCAAGAAGATAGGTTGCTTGATAGATTGGGAGAGCCGATAACATGGATTTTATCCAAATTACCTTGCCTCCTTTTGTGAGCCAGTGTCCAACCCAGGAAGCAATTTTTGACTTAATTTTGTCGATGATTCCCGTCCACAGCGTCCTCTTATTGGTCCCAATTATGATGGGGAGACCGAGATATTTTATCATATCCCATTGGGCATGACCTTTGAAGCCCAGAATGTTTTCTATGCCTGTGATTTCTTACTGCCCAATATTCCATCCATATACTTCACTTTTCCTTTCGTTAATGGAGGCACCCGATACCCCGCAGTAACGTTTGAGGACTGTATCCATAGCTTTAGCAATTCGAGCAAATGCCCCTCCCAAGAGAAGAGAGTCGTCCGCGAAAAGGGCATGGTTCAGAGCTGGGGAACTGATTGATGGTTTGAGGCCTAGAAGGGAGCCTGAGGATTTCTCGAAGGATAACTTTCTGCTGAGGGAGTTTGCCATTAGAATATACAGGAAGGGAGAGAGCGGGCATCCCTGTATGAGACCTCTCTGAGCTTGGAAGAAGGAGGTGGGGCGACCATTGACAAGGGGGGCGATCCAGGGATTCTGAGTGCAGGCAATGATGAGATTGACAAAATGAGAGGAGAAGCCGAAGGAGAGGAGGACTTTGAACGGGAAGGAGCAGTTGACTTGGTCGAACGCATTGGCCATGTCAAGCTTTATCAGCATTCCTTTTTCCTTTCACTGATTGCTTGAGTGAATAGTCTCCTAGACTTGGATGACATTGTCCAGGATGTGTTTGCCTTCTACAAAAACCCGTTGATTGCTTGAAATCAGCCTGCTAAGCAATGGTTTCATCCTGGTAGCTAGGAGCTTAGCCAGAATTTTATAAGATGCATTGCAAAGCGATATTGGCCTAAATCTAGCAAAGGTTTCGGGATTGGTTTCCTTGGGGATGAGGGCGAGGTAGGTGGAGTTGGTTCCTCCTCCTACCTTGGCTTTTTTCATGAAACCTTTTATCATTTTTAATAGATCTTCTTTGATGATTTCCCAACAAGTCTTATAAAAATGAATGGTGAATCCGTCAGGCCCAGGGGCCTTATCCGAATCCATAGAATAAATGACTTTGATGATCTCTTCTTCCGTGATAGGTTGGGTGAGAGCTGAGTTGTCTTCAGAGCTGACCAGAAGAGGGATGTTTGAGAGGAGATCTGCAATATCTTCCTCGCTGCCTTGATTATCTGCGGTATACAAACTTTTATAATGTCTTTCAGATGCCTCTTTTATTTGACTGAAGCCTTTACATAGTTGTCCTTCTACTGTTGTGATTTCATAAATGTGGTTCCTGGAGAGTCTTGCTCTAAATTGACGGTGAAAGAAGGTGGTGTTAGGATCTCCAGCTTTCAGCTACAGACTTCAGGATTTTATTCTCCAATGTTCTTCCTCTGTTATGAAGGATCGGAATGCTGAGCATTGGATTTTAACTTCTTTATCTAGCAGGGATGTGGTTATCTCTCTACTTTCCATTTCAGTTTGCAATGCATCTAATGCCTGAACTGTTTCTTTTCTTTGACTGGAATGATTTGGGGCAGGCTTCCTTATCCAATCCTTCAGGGCTAACTTTGTAGCTTTGAGCTTCTGTTCCCATACATAGTTGGAGGACCCAGTGATTGGTTTGACCCATGTTGTTTTCACTGTATCTATGAATCCATTCCTTTCTATCCAGAGGAGACTGAATCGAAAGGGGATTGGGCCCAGATCTTCTTCGTCTTCCAATATGAGCTGGACTGGTTTGTGATCTGAGGTCAGCTTGGGGAGGATTTTTGTGGTGATAATTTTCTTATTCATCATCAGAGTGCCTTGTACTAGGAATCGATCCAGCGGGCCGCGATATGATCTACCCCCACTCTATTTTTGGTCCATGTATATTGCCCTCTGATTGGGGTAAAATCTATTAATTCCCACTGCTGTATAAGGTCTTCCACCAGGGGGAGCATGGGATCTCTGTTGTTAGTTCCTCCCCTTTTTTCTTTGGGTTTTAAGACGATATTTAGATCCCCAGCAAGGATGATGTTGTTTGGGGATCGCTGCTCTAAGAATTTAAAGAGAGAATTCCAGCAGTTTCTCTTTTCAGAATAATTAACAGGTACATAAAGATTGAAAAGGGAAATGGTCAACTTACTTGTGCAGTGCGTTAGTTCTGTGTAGATCCAGTGCTGGGTCTCGTGGAATTTGTTCAGAAGGAAGAGGTCTTCTGCCCAAAGGGTTGCAAGTCCTCTGGCTGAGCCTCTTGAGCTGACTGCTCTTCCTGTGCTTTTCTTCCATTTCTTCTTACTGATATCTAGAAGGGTATTCCCCTCTATCTTGGTCTCTCTGAGGGTTCTATTTTGAGTAGGTCCTTGACCGCTTCTACTTTCGAGGGATTGCCCAGGCCTCTGCAGTTCTAAGAGATGAGACACATTATTTACCAGAGGTGGGTTGAGAGCCTCCCTTAGGGGGCCTGGTCCTGGAGTTTCTCCCAATAGACATCTCTATAGTGGGCTGACTTCCTTGTGTTTTAAGCCTTTCCGCTTCCTCTTCCCTTATTTCTCTACGAGATTTCCTACCAACTTTTCTTGTGGGCTGCTCAAAGGTTTCATCCTCCGATGAACCAGAACTGTCCGCTAGTTTTTTCCTAGTGACTTCTATATATGAAGGATTAGAAGGGCTCCCTTGAGGAGTTTCCTGATGTGCCATTTCACCGTCTTCTTTGTTGGTGATGTGAGGATCTATCTGTTTCAGATCTTCAGTAACTGCTGTAACTGGAATGCTCTGTCTGCTTTCTTTGGGTTTTTGGTTCTTTTCTTGAGTGGGATTGGAGCTGCTTGGTGCCTCTTTCTGAATACCTTTCCCATTGCATTTTTTGTGATTAGTAGTTTTTTGGATTAGGGTCCAATGTTCACCACTTTTTTGTTTTGGTTGTTCTTCTGCCTTTTTCTTGCAATGTTTGGCGAAATGTCTGTAGTCGTGGCAGTGTCTGCACTTAAAGGGAAGTTGTTCATAATCCAGCTCTTGTACATGCGTCCATCCTGTGACTGTAAGAATGATGGCTTCCAGCAGGCCCTCCTCCAGATCTACTTCAATGCAGATGCGAGCACATAAATATTGATCTTTTCTTACGGCTTGGTCTATGTATTTGCCTAATCCATTGCAAATAATCTGGAGAGACTTTTGGTTCCAACAATGGAGTGGGAGGTGGGGGAGTCGCACCCACAACGAAACAGCAGATGGGACATCTTGGGCTGGATCAAAGTCTGGCGACCATTTGCTGAGGTATAGTCCTTGGGGGCCCATGAAATAGGGTCCGTTTCTGAAGATTAGGATTTTATCCCCTGCACTTTCGAAAACGAAGACAAAGAAACCTTTGCCTACGAAGTAAATTTTTATACCTTCTTTGATTAAGGGTTTCCAGTTCCTTTGAGTCCAGTCCTCCACCGATTTGGAAGAGGGCTAGAGGCCCGTGAACTAGCCTATGAGTCCTCTCTCAGCTAGATTCAGTGCTGCCTTGCACGTTTCTTCTTCCGGGAGTGCTACCGAAGGTATGGTTTCCATCTTTTTTACAAATTTATGTTGAATGGCTGATGACGAGCGCTTATTTCCAGCTGCTATCATTGCTTTGAATGTTGTAACCTCCGGAGGGGGAGGCGAGGGTAGATTCATAATGTTCGGGTCCTCAGAAGAAGGCATGGCTGGGCACAGCAGCGCAGGAGCCAGTGCTAGCCCTTATCCGAGATGCGTACCACTTCAGCTAGATCAGCCAACAGTTGGGAGTGATCCAGGGGTGTCGAGGCAGGTGATCGAGCCCAGCAGCAAAAGGCTACCAGGCGGGGAGGCCGCAGGAGGCAGCTCGATGATGGGGGCGGCTAGGTCAAGCCTGAGCAGGCTCGCAACACAAGTAAAGGGTTTTTAAAATTTATATTACCAAATTTCAAAAGAGACAAAAACAACAAATAGTTAATTGTTATTATTTTAATTTACTATTCCCAAAAAAATGCTATCACAAAAATACAATATTAAATTTTAAATAAAACACTAAAATTCAATTATAATTGGATATTCCATGGCTCTCGTGATTCACTAACATTCAACTCTTCAAATCCTTTGTCTTCACCTAACAATTATTCATGTTGAATTTCAAATCCTTTGTCTTTACCTCAGAGTTATTCATGTTGAAATTTTATAGCAGATTAATAAGCGGATTTTTTTGCCCATTTTTTATTGATTTGCTTTGATAGCAGGAAAATTATTATTTTAAATCATTAAATTTACAATAATGTTCAAAATATTAAATTTATTTTTATATTCAAAATTACAATTTCAATAATTGAATAACATTATTTCATTAAAAAATAGTTGAAAAGTCATTTAATTAAATTATATTATTTTTCCACTTTCAATATCTTAAAAGTCATTTAATTATTTAGTAAAATCTAATTATACAAATCATTGTTTATCAAAAGAAATTAAAATTATCAGATCTGGGTGACCCAGCGACCTCTGCCACAATTTCCAAAGCCGACAACCATCAACCCCTACTTAACTTGCTTCCCTCACCAAGTGGTAGTGCTAACCATTACTCTTCCTGGGCTCTAGTTGTTAATGTACGTGGCTCCTGTGCTCCCATGCCCCTGCAATAAACTATTCATCACCACACACATTCCATTCTCCTGACTATATTAACCCCGTGTCATTACCCTCGGCACTTTCGCTGACTTTGACATTGCGACTCCGCTTTGTGGCCTTCTGACCATGAATCGTGACAGGGGGAGGGGTCAATGCCCCGATAGAGGAAGAGGTAAGGAGTGTCATCCCACCACCTTCGATGTGTTGGGTATGTGTTATATTCTTTCCATGATCATCTCTACGTGTTATATGTTGCGCTGCGTGCAGTGGGGGGTTCACAAGGGAGGCGACTGTTGGGAAAAATGCTGAGACAGGGGAGGTGAATTAGTATTTAAACTTTCACAATAATAATTTTTCTTTTTCAAACTGTATACGTGATTTTACAGAAACCAAATAGTGTATGTCCGTGATTATAATGAATGAAACCAACATATAGATAATAAACTTGTAAAATAGCTAATTCATTGTCTGTTAAAATTAAATCAGAGTGTGATGCATTTACTAAGAAATACACAGATGTAGTAAGAATAGAATAAATCAACACACATAAGCACCACACATGAACACCAGGATTTTTCAGGTGGAAATCCAATGTGGGAAAAAACCACCGTTGATGTTGTCTCAGTCTTCAATCTTCTTATTATAAAAAGTGTTTACAAGTTTTGTATTGGTGCAAACTCTTTCCAGTACGCATGCATCTACTTGTTGAAGGCTACAACCTTCACTCATTTTCCAGGTTCTATTGAAAAGGAGCTCCAACCCCCTAGCTCTTATACTGACTAATAATGATTACCAGTACGTAGGCGCTGACCTACAGAAGGCTACCACCTTCACTCTTTCTCAAGGGACCATGTTTCATAAATTTTTAGACTGGATACTCATGGTACACATCAACACAATATGTAGGCCACATTTCATCAAATTTTCATACTTGACCCGTCAGTAACATTGAAGTTCAAACCCATAGCTCTCGTACTGGATGATAATGATTACTAGTACATAGGCGCCAACGTACAGAAGGCTACCACCTTCACTCTTTCTCAAGGGACCACGTTTCATAAATTTTTAGACTAGATACTCCTGGTACACATCAACACAATATGTAAGCCACGTTTCATCAAATTTTCATACTGGACCCATCAATAACATTGAAGCTCAAAATCAATCACCATTACAATACAACCATCAAATACAACTGCATCAACCAATCACTGAAACCCATCAAATTTGAAGCAAAACAAAATCAATCAATTTGAATAGTCAGATCATTGTCACCAGAACACAGAGCTGAACCCAGAACACTGTATCAACAACCAAAACTAACAACAACCTCAAAAATCATATGTCAGAGTGTATACGCTACTTCAATGAGGACAACCTGTGTGTATACGCCACTTTTTTGTAAACCAGCCTGCATATACCTCTAAAGATACTGAATCATAAAACTTATGAACCAAAAACTGTACTAACCAAAGATATTCTGAAGATCTATTGTCATATTACAGAGTTCTAAACAGATTGCAACAAAGATCACTCTTTTTACTCAATCAATCAGTCAACCAGATTCATCTCCTTATACAATTAGTTTAACTTCAAATCTAATGAAGACCTATTGACAAACGACAGTAAAACAACATCGCTGATCAGATAGATCAGTCATTTCTGACCAACAATCCCTTCCTCTGCATACGCTACTTGAAAGTGTTGAATCCGCATGTATACACGCCTTCACTGAGGCGAACCTGCATATAGATCTGCAAATAATGACTTATAACTTTGTAGATTTTCAAGACTTTAGATATACCCAGATCATAGCATTTAATGGAGAAAAAATGAGTTATTACTCATATCTAGCCTATCCATTATCAGATCATACAATGATAAATCATTTCAGGTCTCATGATCCTGATCCAACATTGTATACAAGGGTGCACAAGATGTTTCAGATCTATATCATAACCATAGCCCTTACAACACAAAATTATACTTCAAATAGAACTATTCATAAAAAAACCCTTTCACTTGCACATTTAGCCTTTGATTTTCTCCTCCTTATATACTTAGAACCTTCGTCAATACCATGAACCAAAACAACACTTAGAACCTATGGTATTCTTAAACGAGATCAAGTAATCGTTATTTCGCTCAATATTGTGGGTTAATACCATGGTATGGACCCTTGGTATTCTTTAACCTTAATTTTCCATCCCATACGCACTTTTCCTTCTGTGAAATTGCATGCATAAGTATACGCGCCTTTTATTCTGTGTATCCGTGACTTGGACTAGGTTAAACAACATATACAACCTAAATCATTCTCTTTTCTAAATTTCTTGATTTTGATATGCAATCCTTTGTCCCATCATCCTGTTATTCTGTGCCATCATACATCACTTTATCAATTCTGAACTAACCTGTGGATACATCATCTAGTTATCATATATGTGAGTTGCCATCAAGGACAACACTTGTACCATAATGCCAACAATCTCCCCCTTTGGACTTGATGGCAATCATATTGGTGTTTATCACTTCAAGCTATAGAACCTATTAGATATATTAAACAACACCAAGATACTCTCCTCCTTTGACATCAAGGGCAAAGGATGGACCAATATATTCTCCCCCTTAGTACATGCTAAGATGCGCTACACTGTCCATGCTTCCCCTAAGCACATGTAGAGTCAACAAAAATATTTTTCAAAAGAATAACATGAATCTATAACTCAACTATGTGAGTATGGCCTTCTTATCACCAATGACTCATACATACATCAGTCACCCAACCAAGTGGGGATACATCAAATGTTCATACATGACTGAAAATTTCAATTATTACATCATCATTTCCATGCAGAGTGGGGGTACAAATTACATCACGTGTCCAAAAGGACTCATCCATAATAGACTGTGACAGAAAGAGACATATTATTACACCATAGTCTTTACATGACCTTTTCATCAAATGACATTAATAACTGAGAGCAAAGCTGAATTCAACAACCATGATGCCAACAACGACAACCCCCCGTATTGGGTGGTTTGCAGGGAGGGCAGTAGCTCCCCTGCATGGGGTTCGGGGCAGTGCCCCAATTTTTATTTTATTTTATGCAAACTCAATAATAGTTGGGCAGACGCAAGGATGGGGAAAGACTCAAAGACAGTGGGAAAACCCACCCATGGTTTTGTGCATGGGTTTTGCACATGGTTTTGGGCATGATGGTTTTCTGCCCATGGTATTTTGTAGATCCAAACAGAACTATGGTTATGTTCTAATCTAAGGTAGTGGATTGTGGGTTATGAATGTTTCAACATGCATATATATGTATTGTAACATTGAAAGGAATATAATGAAAAATCAATTTGGTAGTCCCGATTTTTGGGATCCAGGGGAAAATATCTGTGTATGTTTGTTTTATGTTATTTCCATTGTACATTTTTTAGTTTTTAAGAATTCGTTTGCAGGAAAAACCTACCTTTGGGCTACAACAATTGGATCCATTGATGGAATTTGATGGGCAATTTGCCTGTCACAGGGTGATGGGCAATTTGCTGTCACAAGGTGATTGGAATTTGATGGGCAATTTGCGGGTCATTGGATGATTTACTCTTCAAATATAGTCAAAAATTTCCAGGGATGTCAAATTTTTTTAATACTTCACAAACCATCACGTTAACGGATACTTCAGATTTGAAATTCCTACCCTAATCAGAGAGTGCCAGATTTGAAATTCCTACCCTAATTGGATCATAATGATTTTCCATAAAAATTAAAAAAATCTGAAATTCCTGCCTAGTTGAAGCATAATGATTTTCCATAAAATTTAAAATTATATATAACATATGCGGGATGAGAAGAGAGAGGCACTGTTAATACAATTAGCAAACTTGTTTGCTTTCTTGTAAAGTAATCTGTGAGTTGTCTCAAGAACCCACGCTAAGG